>VOPJ01012219.1:423811-543402 GCA_014673585.1 Semibalanus balanoides
TCAGGTCACAGGTGATCAAAATGTGAAATCGATATATCTTAACAAAAAAGGCATGTTACTAAAACAGTTTTATCTCAGAAATACAGTACTAACATTTGTCTGTCTTAAATCTTGTAAAGAAACGCAATTGCAAATTATGCTGTCGTGCTTTACCATGCTTAGGAAGCCATAAGTAAGTCATTTTTTTTTTATTTGGTTTCGGTATTTTTATGTGTTGTTTTCTAACATATATTCCGGTTTTGCGAATATCTTTGAAAAGTTTGATTTTGTGACCATTTTCCCCCAATTTTCCATTTTTTGGGTAAAAAAACAAAATATTCACCAATCTGAGACAGCCGTTTTGTAGGCCTAAACATTTTCTATTGTTTGACATTTTTAATTTGCACTTTAGTCAAAACGTGATCTTTGAACGGTCTGTTTAAGTTTAGCTAATTTTATCGTCAAACTCGTGTGTAGTGACGTCAACAAATTTGCAATATCTCAAAAACTTTTCGACGAAACTTCTATAATTTTTACAGAAGATATAAAATTAATTTGGTAGAAGGAACTGAAAGTTTCACGTTGATAACGCCATTGTATTTTGAGTTATTGCGAAAATTCGTCAGGGGACAATATTTGCCCCCGGTCAAGCGCGGGTTAATTAAGCGTCAAAACAGTTTTCATACCAGCATCAGAATAAGATCAGAGGTCATGTGTCTGCTTTGATGAGAACCAACTTGTTAAGACGAATAATATAAAATGAAGAGCTGATTGGGAGTTTCTTGTAATGAACATAATGTTTAATAATCAGGCTAATGTTACTATTGTTACAAATACTATTATTACTTGCTTATATAACTGATATGTTTTGCTTCGTTGTAGGTGACTTTTGCTGTAGTTTAAAACTACAACAATAATCAGTTAGGATTAGGAACATATTTCAGCGACATGTAATTGGAATGGCACTGGGTAATTTATCAAAAGATACAAGTCTGCTCCAACCAAAGATACAGGATTGTATTGTTCCATTTGTTCAGTAGGACAGCGTTGCGTGATTCCGACAGTCACAGTCAAATGTGAGGACAACTGGACATGCGAAGGACAGGTGGAAAGACAAAGCGGATATGTTTCATACAGAAACTGAGGTGACCAATGACCATTTGTCATATATTGTCGTCAGAAATGTTAACATTTAATCAAAAGTTTGCCTAAGTGTCAAGATCATTTCTAGAAATAAATAAATAAGGTAATGCCTACAACGGCATGACTAACGAAGTTAGAGACCTAGCCATAATTTTAGACGGAGCGGTTGAAATAAAGAAGGCCCTGGGCTGACAGCCAAAAAAGCGTCAATGCAAATGTGCTTTGCAGCATTCCGAAACGCTGTTGAATCACGAGATCACAAATGCTTGTGAATGATGTGGGCAGTGGGCGCTCATCGAGCCTTATGTTCTCATTTTCTGAGCCTACTGGTGCTCCTCTCTAAATTTGTGACATGCCTTTTTGGGTGCATGCCGGACTTTTTAAGATGTAATGGCTTCAGTGAATCGTTATAACGATACAAATGATTGAGTCTCAAAAATTCAAAAAATATTCAAAAAATATATATATATAAATATATATATATCTTGTAATAGTGCTTAACATTAATTATTATTTTTCAGTAATAGATTAAACTGCTTTTCCAAGTGCTTTGTAAAAACATGTAACACGTTCGCGATAAATCTTGTTGTGTTAATTTTGTCTGGGGAATTGTTCTCAGTCACCTGGATGAAGGTTTTTGTGGCCGAAATATAGTGACGCTTTTTTTAGAATATTTTTTGAATTTTTGAGTACTCAAGTCATTTGTATCGTTATATCTATTAATTATGCCAAGTCTCAAACAAGGGTTAAACTTAATTCAGTGAATCGTGGCAAGAACATATCATAGCTTCGGCCTGGCCGCCTCCTTGCGCGCAAATGTCTAGATTTAAAATCTCCGTTTGTATTCAGCAATTTGTCCAACAAAATAGAAAGCACTTTCTCACGAGACCATTTGCATGACCACAAACACACTTGCTCACAAGTACGGTGTGCAAACCACGATGTTGTAACCGGTAAGAACTGCCGCATAGGACGCGCTTTAGTTCAAGGCTATAACTATCATTTTCTAAAACAAGAATGATCATTCAAACTTATTTGCGGGAATATAAAGATCACGAAGATTGCCGAAATGTGTAATATATAGCCGTGCGCCATTTTGTAGGTGCGCCGATACGAAGCAAACATAAGCAGCATTTCATCACAATATTGTTTTTGTATTCGAGTTTTCATGATAAAAGAAAGCGACGTCAAACGTGTGAATAGACATTCGCGACTATTGCACGAGCATCTGATCACCTTTCGTTAATCTCTCTCAGCCTCATGACATTTGGCTTACCGAAAACCGAACTTAAGCCACCCCTACTTTTGAAGTTATTTGAAGTCCCCTCACCCTGTAATTGAGTTCGTCTTTGATGTATGGGGAATAGAACTTTCAACGCTGCTGGTGGGACCGCGCTGCATCGCCCTCTCGTGCGGATATGGCCTGTGATAATGCTCCCTGGCGAGCGCCAACGCCCAACAGGTCTGGGGATTTAATATCGCTGCTAATTTTAACCAAGTCATCGGTATGTAGGTATAGACATCCTTGCCGACAGCTTCCAAGAGGGTTCGTGGTTATGCTGGGACTATGTCAATCTTGTGTCTGTCGTAGATGATAAATGTTCTGAGACGTCATTTGTCTTTTGGACCTTCTTAATATGCCATTAGACCGAGGAATTTAATTAAAGATGGAACAATTGTTATAAAACGTGGATGTTCCTGTATGAGCTGTGGGTAGGTACTGGTTAAGCCTCAGTTAACAGCGTTAAATCACAGTTTACACAGCCTTAACCTCCGTATGCACCGTTAAAGCCTCAGCTGGTACCACGTTTGACTCCGGTTGGTGCTACATTTGATCCCAATAGCCGCTCCAGAGTGTGACCATATTAAAGGGACTGTCCCACCTTTTCAAAAGTTCTCAAATGTACGCCGCATGTGGTGCTAAATAAAATATTAAGTAATTGCTGCCGAACACGATTATGACATTTGTTTCTCACTAACAGTGCTTAATTTCATAAAAAATACGTTTTAAATATTTGGGCTGATGGACGTCATATGAAGGACTATTTTGGGAAAATAGAGAAAACCTTCACGCTGCTATATGTATACTAGTGTATGGCTTATGTACAGCCAAATGTAAACAAAGTCGACTTTCACAAAACATTGGGTAAAGAGAGATGACGACATTCGATTAAGAACCTACTGCTAAATACACTATAGGTTACTTTGTTGGGATGTCAAAACCACAAACTTAAATTTCTTTTGTGATTCGACCTCGGTGGTTGTTTTAACTATACCATACATATTTCAATGCAAGCACGGAAAATGGCTATCTCAACTCAAATATAATGTTAAGGTGGGACAGTCCCTTTAAGCAGATAATGTAGGCTGAATGTTAAACTTGATCCAGAAGCATCATACGCTACACCAAGCGCCAGGCACGTAGCCAGGATTTTTATCAGGGGGGGGGGGGGGGGGGTCACGTCAGTGGTTAACATACAAATTTCGCTCATCAGCCAAATGTTGTTGACGGGGGGCCGTCAGCAAAACTGAATTTTATCTAGTGTAAATTGTTTTGGTCAGGGGGATGGCTCCGTGCCTTTCCGCTTGGCTACGTCCCTGGCAGGCGCAAATGCATTTGTCAAAGTTGTTCTACCTCGAGCTGGTCATTAAGGGTAAATTTATAATTGAATACATTGAACAGAATGACCCGACCTCCTACCTTCCGTGTCAGTGTCGTTAACAAATACAGCGTAACCACACATCTCATCCGAGAACGCTGCTTTTGATACGGAAAGCCGATCAATGTCACCTTCTCAACATCACCTAATTTTAGATAGTGGAATGTCGCCACTCGCCACACATACGTCACACAACTCGTTCACCACATCCACTGCCTCCAATAGTCAGCCTGCCTCTCGAGACTTCTGGCAGTCTGACTCTTCTGAACACCAACTACGCTTCACAGCGCGACCCATCCGGTCCGATCCGGTCCGGCCGGTCTGGTCCGGTCCATTCGAGCCGTCTACCAGCAGTCGGGTGTTACGCCACCAGCATCGAAACTGAACGGCCTCGTGGCGACCACTCCCCCTCTCCCCGCCCTCCCGCAGTGCCAGCTGCGTTCCTCTGCAAGCGGCCGGTTTCCGCCACTTGTCACGAAAGAGCGCTGCCGTCGCTTCCCGTGCGTCCTCGGCAGACCGAGCAAGGCCGCTGGCTGCACGGCGAGCTGCCACGGATTAGCACAGTTCTCTCGGCGCGGCGGTACCCGCGTCAGACTACTTTGTCTGCTATGCGCAACGGTTAAGAAGCACACACCTCTCGACAGCGATGATCTCGTCATCGTCACAAAGGCGTGCGAAGAGCAGCTTTCGCCACGGGTGAGATATAACGGGTTACATTGCGTCGAGAGAAGGCAATCACGCCTTCGTCCGGATGTGTCAGACGTCGGGGAGAAACGTGAGCGCTCGTCGAAATCTGTCCTGGAATGCGATCGCGTTTCCAAGATAGTTGGTCTGCAGCGATGATCCGATTGTGCTGAGAAACTCGGAACGACTATGCGGTGCTAAGGGATGGCCGACGGCTCCGGTGATAACGATAGCTAGCTGAACGATAAGCCGAATGCTGGAGTAGCGGTTAGTGGGATGTGAGAGACAGGTTCGGTTCCCTCTCCCGGTTCTTCAAAGCGCTGGTCAAACGCGGACTGAAGCGACTAGTAGCCGTGCAATAATTTTAGATGCCTTTCTTTAAAGATCAAAGTTTCTGCGTCGATTAGGGTCACCTCTACTGACAGGTGAAGTGAAAGTGTATTAAATATACAATACATGTAATGATGTAAAACCGATAACACGATCACTCCATAAAGTACATTGAGACATTAGTAAAATATAAGTAGTGTAAACAAAACAAAGTGAACAGATGCATTATGAAAGATAAAAACAGCGACCGTAAAAATCATAAAAAAATATGTTCTGTTTATGCGTGCGACGACGAGACTTTCAAGGGGCGAAGCCATAATTTTTCGAGCATACCAGATTTTCCGACAGTGGCATCACGAAATGGGAGGGGGCATTGTTGGCGTTCCAACATTTATTTCTGCTGCCAGCATGAAAAACTCGATGTATGCTGCAACTTGCTATATTATCCTCCAGCAACCAACCGCACCTTACGAGCCCCGGCACCGAACAACTCTCCTCTGCGCTCCGCGCCCGCCCGACCTCCATCAGCCGCAGGCGTGTGGCCGCCGGCGCAGGGCGCAGCCAGCCGCCGGCGATCGAGGGAGGGACGCTGCCATGCAGCGGCGGCCACCGAGCGCCGGCGCGGCCCGCCGCGCAGTTGGTGTACACACACATAGTACGCCTACTACAGCATCAGGTGAAGGGGGCATCACTGGGATGTTATAGTATATATATATATTATATATATATATATATATATATTATTATATATTATAATAATATGTTATATATATATATAGTATAGTATATAGTATATAATATATATTCTCGAAGGCACTGTACATCAGAGAAAAAGCACCTGATATCAATAAATAAATATCATCTTCCGCGGTGACACTGGCTTTGTGGGGAGGGGGAGGCCTCCTCCCCACAAGGCTAGGGGGTATGGTAGTGTAGATACGCATATGTGGTGGAGTGCAGTTATGCAAATGTAAGTGTGTGTATTGGGAGTATTCTGCTGTGTTTACCTGCTGAGAATGTCCATGTAGCAATGTTGCGTGCGTCCGATGTAATTTAGAGTGATTCGTTTTCACCACAACCGAAGAAGATAATGATAATGTATGATTCAGATAGCGACTGTAACGACAGATAGTTTATATACGAGTGTTTCGATATAATATTTGCCTCATAATTCTGAAGATGAAACGTAGCACTTAGTTTTTGAAACGTTAATATAAAAGACATGAGCATGGAGAAGTTTTATTTAAGCTATCCAGAAATGAGAAGAAAACAGTGCGGAAAATCGAAACAACACAACGAAAGTTAGTGAAAGCCGAAAATGCTTTGGTTTTTAATCAAACAGCCATAAAAGAAGACCTTCTGCCGAATTATACCAGAATATATATATATATATATATATATATATATATATTTATAGATCCGAAATATATATATTCGGATAGGGAGCAAAGAAACCCAAGGGGCCCCTCGAACAAAGTTCCCTCCACGGTCAAAGGTACCATAAAAAGATGGCGCGAAATGGTACTCCTCGGATTTAGGCCATCATGCCTATTTTGCTAATTGCATGGCTTCTAAAGACTAAATGCTCGCAAAAAAACGTCGGACAGGCCCGTAGAAATCTCAGGCCCTATGAGGGCCCTCTCAGGCCTTCTGAGGGCCCCCAGGCCGACTTAGGGCCTTCTGTCGGTCTTAGAGGGCCACTCATGCTGGCTGGGGCACCTCGGGCCCGGCTCGGGAGTCGGGGCTTTCCATGATTTCTCGGTAAATAAAACAAAATAAAACTAACTTTTTGAAGGGCTCTCTAACAAATGTATGGGGAGCAAATCATATGTTTACCTCTCTCAAACTTCTTGAATGTGTTGGGGGGTGGGGCAGTGCAGCTGGCCCCAGCCCCCCCCCCCCTCTGCCGTCACCCTCGCTTCAAGTTCACGGACATACCTAATATCTACACATGTAGGGTTTCTGAGAAAAAATATTATATTTGGGCAGCTTTTACCCGTGATGACCTTTACACCCTTTTAGCGTCAATTTCAAAAGATAAAGTCCAAATTCAAAAAGATAAATTGAGATTTAAAAAAGATAGCACCAATTTTGAAAGGCTTAATTCCAATTTCAAAAAGATTAAAGGGAGAGTGCCACCTTGCAGACCAATATCGAGTTTTTGGTGTCAATCGGTAGATTACGCGTATCCGATTGCACCTGGAAAGTTTGGTTCCGAAACTGCCCCCATTAGATAAAAAAATACATTTGCACCCGCAATGATTGGCAATCATTCTTAAAATTGGAGTCGCCTCCGCACTATTTGAATCACTTCTTTGCGGACTAAAATTGTCTTTGAATATTGCAAAACTCAAACATACCATTCAGGTCTAGTGAATTTTAAAATTAAAACGTATGCAGTAATTTATTGTCAACAATCTAGCTTTCATTATAAGAACAAACCCAAATGGCCCAATTTTCGGGCCAAAAAAGCTCTGGCCCTCGACTTTTGGTCCGAAAAGATTAATGACGTTACCCTCAACACAGACAGACTTATTCAACGTCAAGTGCGGCGAATCGACACGGCTCGGGGCCTCGGCTTTGGCAGGGAGCGATATGTGGGGGCGAGCCACTAAAAGCTGGGTAGTCGCAGCAGTTTGGCGGCCAGGGATCGCTAGCTAAGCCAGTTAATTTTGACGTTGGCCAGCATATAATAACAGTTTACTGATTGACAGATTTGTTTTGTGACATTTTATTTGGCTGATTTACAAATAAATACTTGAACAAAAAAATTCGTTTGCGACATCTTAAAAGTACCCTGGCTCACTGGCGGGTCTTGGCGGCCCAACTTGCTGCGACTTATCCAGCTTTTAGTGCTTCGCCATTGGTATCCATGGCTTTGTTTTTGAAACAGCTGCGCCATTCGATAGCAAACAGTCCAAAGCAATATGGAAGCGGGCATTCTGATATATATAGTGCTGCTGCACAATCGAGACAAATGTTTTGGAGTCGGAAAAATAGAATAAATTGCTTTGCCGAAACACTGCTTTAGGGGCAAGTTTGAGCAAGGAGCATACATGATAATTAATTCCCAGCATTCCATTCATTTAAGCTACTTCTTATAATCCTCCAG
Organism: Semibalanus balanoides; assembly: GCA_014673585.1. Lineage (NCBI taxonomy): Eukaryota > Metazoa > Arthropoda > Thecostraca > Balanomorpha > Balanidae > Semibalanus > Semibalanus balanoides. The sequence goes on from VOPJ01012219.1 coordinate 431,720, forward strand.
GTGCACTATCCCTTTAAGTTAAATTTCAAAAGATCAACTGAATTTTAAAAAACTAAAATGCATATTCAAAAATATATTTAAAAAAACACCGTAAATAGACCAATGTTATGATTAAGGTAATACAACAAGCAGTGATCATGGCACTCAGAATATAATCCAAGAAACGGAATTATGCGCAATTCGCGTTAACGCTCCTGCATTGCACTAAGAGGTATCTTTGTACAAATCACTGCACAGGTGTCACAGTGCAAACATTTGTGCAAACATTTGTGAAGTTCGGAAGCAAATTGTTATTTGTTAAGTTCGAAGTTATTTGTTGATGTTCGGAAGCACAATTGCTACAGTGCAAACAGTTGTGTGATTGCTCACGTGACTTTTTGCAGCTTAAAATAAAAAAAGCTCAGCATTGCATTTTATTCATTCGTTTCCATTGGTGCCGTTAACTCGGTCATTACGAGCGAGCGCGAAACGCACAGTGAGTCCTCACTGAATACCGGATTTTTATCACATATCAGCGGCCGACCCGGCCCGGCCGGCCGGCTTATATCCTTTGAATCCCGAATCCGACTGACAAGCGGTCTTCGCCATCTGATAGCCCCATCCAATGGCATTATGTTATTGGCTTGCTTTGTCTCACGTGAGTAGTCAGCATGGCGAGTGACACGTGCCGCGTCAGAGTTGTCAGAATATATATTTCTGAACGATGCTGGGAAATAACTGCCAGTCGAGGTGTTAAAAATGATTTGGCACGAGACCGAAGGTCGAGTGCCAAATCTTTTTTGACACCGAGACTGGCGTCCATGACCAGCAGAGTTCAGAAAGGTATTTCTCATACCGTAGTCAAAAATGTTTGATCCCCTAAATGAAAGAAGCCTTCTAGAGTGCAGAATAACAAGTGCAGAATAACATTTTTTCCATACACTTATTCTGCACTGTTGAATAGGAAATTTAACATGTAAACCCAAATGAGAGGTATGCTAATTTTTTTTCCACACTCTTATTCTGCACTGTTGAATAGGACATTTAACATGTAAACCCAAATGAGAGGTATGAGAAAACGTCATCCTGCTATAGCGAGAAAACGGCTAGACTGATTTAAGAACTCAAATGTTGGTATGTCGGTTTGAGACTTTACTTACTAGCATATGCTGCGCAGGTCAAAACTTTGGGCCACACTGCACGTACTTCACGTGGCACCCACGGTTCCCAGTTCACGAAATTGGCATAAAACATCGTTGCAATACCGAAAACCTATATCTCAGGCAAAACAAAAAAGTCGCAAAGACGACGGGTCCAAACACAGATGTGTAGAGAAACGATCTGCCCGGCGTATGCACTATGTGTCGATCAGCGGCGCGTGGTACGTGCAAAGTTACTGACTATGCAAGCGCAAATTCATGTCTTATGACGTCTTAATTTAAATCATTGCTCGGCACCTATGGGACGCGAAGCGATGAAATATACACCAATGAATGTACACCAATGCCAATAAACACCAATGCCAATGTACCGTCTCTAAAATGCATGTACAAATAGCAATCATAACTAGATCCCTACCTATAAATTTCAAGTATTTAATAATGAAGAAGTACATACTTTTTATCTTCAACATTGATGTGATTACTTTTCAATGATTTTATTAATCAGAAAACTGTAAGCAGATGAAAAAGATCATCATAAAAGTTGGGGGGGGCGACGCCTCTCCTCGAAAAAAGTTGGGGGCCGCTGCCCCCCCCCCCGACCCCCCGGTTCCTGCGTCCTTGGTAGTAAGTGCTTAATAACTTAGGTATATGGGATAATAATAACTGAATACATATGCACCGAACTGCAACAAACAATTGGTAACAGTGCAAATGGTTTGAAAACAGCAAGCGTTAGAACGGCTTTTCCGCACATAAATGGTCCCTGCGGATCTGGAGGAGCCTGGGACGAAAGCTTGGGCAGAAGATGGTCCTGGCCTTTGGTCCCACTATTAGCATTCTGGTCCAGCAGCTTGAACACAGAGCAAATAGGTACTGCCAAGGGGAGACTGCCAGACTCTTAATGAATTAATTTTTCCATTTTCCCTCTTTTTATCATTAAACAATTGCGTATTTTGTGTCATGCCGCGCAGCGGCGCGAAAATTTCGAGTTTTCACTGTGGACGGCTGTATTTTGACTGTTGCAAAAAAAATACAGCTGCACGTCCGACCGTTTGGGGGGGGGGCAAACATAGTCTCAGGACCTTTGAGGGGGCCATGGCCCCTTTGGCCCCCTGGATCCGGAGGAGCCCTGGCCCTTGCTGGGGAGTCCGATCCGACCCCCTCGGTTTTTTCTGAATATCTTCCGAAGCGTTGCAGATATTTACGTGAAACTTGGTATACCCTTTTCGTACATCGTTTTACTTCATCTATTTAAGAAAATAGCAGTTGCGTCGAAACAAATTTGAGATATACCTACTGATTTTAGTGACGTTACTACATTGAATTTTTGGCAAAAATAGATAAATGTTTGAAAAAATTAAAATCGAGTTTGAAGCAAATGCCAAATTGCAAAGAAGTGAGATGACGAGTTCTACATAATGGCTATCAGGGACGCAGCCAGGATTTTGCGACGGGGATGGGGGCACACCGAAGTGGGCCCCCTAGCATTGGCTGATTGCCCCCCCCAAAATCCTTAGTTTCACTATTTTTTCTTCTTCTCTGCAGTGATTGCGGCGCCCCTTTGTAATTCAGATTGTTTTATTGAAGGATGGTTTGTATTTTCTTAATTGTGCCACCGCCTACCGCATTGCAAGGCCAGTTCAAGAATATAATCTGAAGGATTATTTGCCAAATAACTAATTTATTGGAGACGCCGCGCATGTTCAGCACGCGGCTCCGACCGTTCTGGACCGCTGGCAGTGCCCCGGGGGCACGGCTGGTTCTTATTTGAGACCACTCCCACTACATGTGAATTGTGATACTTACTGTTGAGCCCATAGGCACTGGCTAAGCCAATGTTTTAAAACTGGGGGAGAACTCGATACAAGCCATACACAGTACATACATAGAATAGAGTAATTCGAATTATTATGAAAATCGCAACAATTCGTTGACTTTCTCACGAAATGATAATGGATGGGACCATATAACTTATTCTTGGAGTAGGGGAGGTAAAGGTATATTCACCTTATTATGCTGGATTTGCGGAACCACACTAAAACCAGAACCAGACCAATGACGAAAAACCATTTGTGTTGCCAATTACCCGCGGTCAGTGATATATGGGCCCCCTCGCACATATATCATGCCCCCCATAGCTTATTTTAGCTTCCCTAACACGATTTTGACTTCTTGCCTATTCTGGGTGTAGCCGCTACAGGCTGAGTAAGAGTCTCCTTAATTTGGTCAATTCAAGAGCTCCCTTAGACCGATAGAGGACCCCTCAAGTCGACGAGGGGCCCTTCAGGCCGACTGGGGGCTCTTTAAGTCCCTCGGACAAACAGACGGTCTCATCAGGCCAGGCCTGACAAAAGCCACCTCAACTTGGCCGAGGGCCCAACAAGCCACCAGAGGCCCCTTGAGGGCTGAGGTCGAGAGAGGGCCCCTCCTGCTGTCAACTGAGGGCTACTCAGGCCGACAGAGGGGCCCCTCAGGCCGACCGTCCCCCTCAGGCCGTCAGAGGGCCCCTTAAGGCGCCCTCATGCCGACTGACGGCCCCTCAGATCGACCAAGGGCCACCTTGAGCTAATCGAGGGCTCAATCAGGCGGCCACAGAGGGACCCTCAGGCTACAAGAGAGCCCCACATGCCAACCTAGGGCCTCTCAGGCCTACATAGACCCCCCAGGCCGACTGAGGTCCCCCTCAGGCTGACAGAGGGCCCCGTCGGGTCGATCAAAAGAGCCCCTTAAACTGGCCGAGGGACCCTCCAGGCCACCAGAGGGTCACTCAGGCCACCAGAGGGCCTCTCATGCCGACAGAGGGCCTCCTCAGACCGATAGACAGCCCCTCAAACTGACAAAGGATACCTCATGCCGATCAAGGGCCCTCTCATGCCGACCGAGAGCCCCCTCCCCCTCAGACCGACAGAGGGCCCCCTCAAACCAACAAAGGCCTATTTAAGACCCCATCAGATTGACAGAGAGCCCCCTCAAACCAACAGAGGCCTATTTAAGACCCCATCAGATTGACAAAGGGACCCCTCAAACCAACAGAGGTTTCCCTCAGACCAACTGTGGGCCCTCTCAGACCGACAAAGGGCCCCTAGACCGACAGAGGGCCCCTCATGCCGACCGAGGGACCCCTAGGTCGACGAGGAACCCCTCAAGCGGACAGAGCGGCCCTCGGAACGAAGAGGGCCCCCTCTAAACTAACAGGCCTATATAAGACCTCGATTGACAGAGGGCCCCCTCAAACCGACATAGGGCTCCCTGCAGACCGACGGAGGGGCCCCTCAGATGACAGAGGGCCTCAGACGGGACAGAGGCCCCTTATACCGACAGAGAGCCCCTCATGCCCGACAGAAGGGGCCTCCTCAGGTCGAGACCGACGGGATCCCTAAGCGACGCGAGGTCTCCCTTTAGACGTCAGAGGGCCCTCATGCCCTGACCGAGGGCCCTCAGGTCGACTGAGGGCTTCCGCCTAACAGATTCTGGCATGAGGATCACCCTCGGCCCTGAACGGATTGTGCTTGTCCAAATCTAGCCCAGGCGCAGCCAAGGGCCATCTGCGAGTGCCGCCACAACGTAGTCCACCGACCTCGCGGGCCTCCAGCTACAGGGGCCGCATCGTCGGGTCTGACTGGCTGGATTCAGACCCGAGATGGCCCACTGGTGGATAAGCGGATGGGTGTAGAATACGATATGATCAGAGACCCGAGATGGGCCCTCTGAGCCGCGACGGGGGGCTGCATTTGCCCAAAATGCCCCTGGCTGCGCCCTGATGCTATCTTGGATTTTCAAAAAAATAGTTTTCGACGCGCAGCACAAATTGGTTATACAATCCAAATTGTAATAAGTTTGCCATTTGTAATCTCAATTGCCCCCCCCCCCCAACTTCAAATGAGGTCCTATACCCCTGTGTAAAACAGAGGAAAAATAATATAATAAATGAGTTGATAACAAAAAAAAACATTCTTTCTATGACTTGGGACATGAAATCTGTCTTTGATTTTATGACTTTGAGCTGCTTCTTTAATTGTCTGTAAAATAAGGATTATAATTATAATTATTACATACATGGCGCAGTAGTTCATAACAGCTACGCAACAGTTGCGCAAGGCCCTCTGCTTTTGTGTGTGGGCGCGGAGCGGCGAAGGGCAAGTGCACTTGTCATAGAGTGATATTTCTTGATCAATAATAATAATTTGTTCCCTTTAGACGAGAAATGGGTAAAGCAGAAAAAGGCACACCTAAATGGATTGCAAACAAAGCAAAAGCAAAAGGATTGCAGAAGCTTAGGTTTTATTGTCAGATGTGTCAAAAACAGTGCAGGGATGAAAATGGTTTTAAGTGCCATACAAGCTCAGAAGCTCATCAAAGACAGTTGCTTCTTTTTGCTGAAAATGCTACTGAATATTTGGACACCTTTTCCAAGTAAGTTATGCGTTTTGCCCTGGAATGGTGGATCTGGTGCAAACTGTCTAATTTTGTCTTTTTCTGCTGCTGAAATGCATTTTCCCCTAACTATAAATTTAATCTTCACCTTTATCTACTTTTCTGCATTATCTTATGTGACATGTTTGGTGTTAAATTAATCAAGTCTCAATTGAATATTGAGATCACCAGCTTTTCTATTTTATATATACCTAATTGTTTTAAACATAAACAAGGACATAGAGCGGGACCCCCAGGGCATGTGGCCTTCAAATTCCTGATTCCGCTAAGGTAAGGTAAGGTACATATACATCCTTCAGAGTACATGATCAGTGTATTTCCTTCACTATTGGGAGCACAATATCTGGCATTTTTGTTTCAAATTTCAACTTTCAACTTGTTAAAGGAAATAGTTCACCTTGGATTGTTTTTTCAAACACAAATTGATTATATTTTCAAATACAACTTCTTTTCATAATGTCAAATAGTCATGCATCGCGCTGATATCAGGACAGAAGGAAAGTAAATTATTCATTTCATCAAAACTATATGCGTACTCTCCGCAACGTCAAACATGGCTCAGCCAATCTGATTCAAATGTTTAGTCGTGTAAGATTACTGTATAGCCTCTGCCCAGGCATGTGAGGCCCACATTCCTGACATTCCTTATTTATGGCCCACATTCCTTCAACAAAAAGTCAAATATATTTGGCTGGAAAGCCCTTTCAGCCCAGACAACTTGCAGTCAGGGGTTTTTCAACACGGGCTACAAAACTGCTATCTCGTTCAAAACTCATGTTGAAGGTGAACTATTTCCTTTAAATGTTGAAAACCTCTTTTTTAATTAGTTCTCAGCAAATCTCTTACACTAAATGTGTCACCATAGGGTACTAATTTAATCTGCTGAATGCATCATTTTTTCCTGAAATGTTTATTCATTGGTTATGGAAAAAATGGTTCAAATAAATGTTTTGTGCATGCATTGTAATGTATTGAATACCTGCTGAGTCAAGAGCACTAAATAGGTTGTCTTTCATTTTCTTCATTAAGTGTCATCTATATAATACATTGCATCATTGCATGACAAGTCTGATGTTTAAATTCATACATGTTTATCCTATAATATATATTATATAATAATAGATAACATAAATAACTATAATTTATAGTTATTTATGCTTTATATTATTTTGTCACATGTCATAATACAAGACTCTTCATTCTATTGGTGATGTTATCTGCCTGTTATCTGCCCAAAAGCACCAGCACATCACCAATAGCATGCAAAGTGAGGTATATTTACTAATTTGATGTTATAATGTGGGCGAGGATGGATGACATTGTTAGAATTAGTATAATGGATGGAAAAATGATCGTAACCATGTCAAATGTTTATATTTTAGTAAAAAGTCCAGAAATATAAGCAAACAAGCTTTCGGCATTACGCCATTATCAAGTTTGACAATAAACATATTTTCAATACACGCACACTCGGCATCCTTTTCCGCATCCTTTTTCAACTTTGAATAATGGCGTAATGCCGAAAGCTTGTTTGCTTATATTTCTTGGACTTTTTTATTAAAATATAAATATTTGACATGGTTTACGATCATTTTTCCATCTTATGACTAATTTGATGTTAGGTTTGTTAACCTTATATGGTTATTTTTAACCTTGCAAAGCACCAATATACCATCACTAAAGCACTAATACACCAGCAATACCATGCAATTTCAGGCATTACCAGTTACCACATGCTTGATGTTACAGTAGTTTAACTTATTGATGATGCATCATGCAAGAGGAAGGAGAAACACAAACCACTTGAATCTGAGTGGGCAGTGCAGGTTTTTAATCTACTATTTGTTATTTTAAAGACACTTTGTATTTGTCTTCATCCATCGACCATTATACATAACACCATCTAAATCCCAATTTGACCCCAGGCCTCACTCTCAGTATGTACAGATGAAGTTAAAACTTTGACTTGAGCAAAGAACAGGGCAAATTGCAATGTCTCATCGGCCATGGCTTTGGAAGTTGAAGTCTTAGCACCATGCAATAATTTGTAAATGATAGACAATGATGCAGGCTTTCTCCAGGCATTGATTTAGTGAAATAATCTACATTTTGCTTTATTTTAACTTGATTCATAATTTTCAGATTTAGCTTGAAAAATGTGTACTCTGCAATGTTCATCATAATTTTATATCCTGCTCCTGCTATCCCGCTTTGTTTTCTGTGATTTCCATATGTGGGCCAAATATTTTAAAGAAAGTGATCAAGTGGTTGTTAAGTTAAGGATATAATGAACTGTATGACCTTCTTTGGATACCCTTTTCATGCAATTACTGTTTGGTGACTTGAAGTTAAATTTTAGATTTTGCAATAACAAGGTCATGCTGTATATTGCTGTGTGTAATGTGCATCAAGTCCTTGTAACAATATGTAAATTTTACCATTATTATATGTTAAACTAAATCATAACAATAAATTCCCCAAATGATGGTCCTGATTTGTTTTCTGTTATTTCAGGTTTCATTGTTGTAATGAGGCAGGGAGACCATGGTTGACAATTCTCCAACATTCTTGAGGACTTGTCAACCATGGTCAATCATGGTGTTGCTTATAATATAGTGTTAGCTTCGTCAGTGTCCCAATATTCCATTTTTGCTTGGGTGTCAAGAGTGGAAATTTTGGCCCAAAAAGACCATGAGAGTGGAAAATGATGTAGAAATTGGCAAGATGTTGATAACTGTTTTGAATATGAAAGTAGTAGTTTTCATTCAAATCATGTATTCCATTTTGCTTGGCGGTGCAGAGTTGGAAATTTTTGGCCCAAAAGACATGAGAAAGTGGAAAATTGATGTAGAAATTGCAAGATGTTGATAACTGTTGTTGAATATGAAAGTAGTAGTTTATTCATTCCAAAATCATGTATTGTTCAGTAATATCGATTCATGTCAGAAATCATATCACAAATTAATCATTTGGGAGTGGAAATTAGTACTAAAACTGAAGAATAGAGTGGAAAACTTCTCACAGTTGAGGTGTCATTTCCACCCAAATCAACAAATTTTGGGACCACTGAGCTTTCGTTGGTTGCATTCTTGTTGCTTGTTAATTAAACCTTCCCCCACTGGGGGGGGGGGGGGGGGTTGAAACACCCTCTCCTGTTTATCAAGATAACGAAAAAACGGTCAAATGTGCCATACCTAATCATTGATCCTTTCGCACATTTTGCGAAAAAATTTAAGTTTCGTATCGGGTTAGTCAGGTCACCAGGTCAGGTTCAGTGACCCCACCTACCAAAAAGTTTCGGTCATGCCATGACCACAGTTTCTAACGGCTCGATATCAAACTTTTAGAATACATTCAAGTCATCATATCTAAAATCGTTATCTCCCGATTTTTATATCGCGTGATCCTGAGGTCGGCGTCAACTTTTGTGATCTCACCATTATAAGTCAATGGAGAAATATCCAGAAATGCTTTCTTTTTCGATGATATCAGTTCATTCCTTCTGGACGATGTATAATAGATATTATGTATATCCAAGTTCAGGTTTTGCTCTGGGACCCTTACGGGTCATTCTGAGTCATCGAAGTCACCAACACCTTTCGTCAATACTCAAACATAATGAATATAGAGAAGTGTAACTTTCAACCAGTGTGTTTGTCTGGGCAAGACACATCTCTTTGATATGTACATGAACCTACTTAGGTCACCACTGACTTGACCTGAGGTCCTTTTTTAGTGACCTACATAATCAAATTTGACATCTTCAAAGCGCGCCTTCGACGAAGACAAACGATGGCTGTAAACAGTATTGCGTTATCTTTATTAGAAGAAGTTATTTTATAAAGTATGTTTGCCAAAAAATCAGCATTTTGACTTGAATGACCTCTAAGCCTAAACTATTGACCTGAGGTCAATTTTTGAGAACTTAACAGCGTTTGCAAAATTTCGAAATGGCTAGCGATTGTTTTAAAAACGTTTGTTTCTAGATAGCATAGTTGTCGGATATTTGGGGTTCTGGAGCGATGTTTTCCTTAAGCTTGGAAAATTTTGACCTTCGACTGACTCTGGTGACCGAGTTTTGACGTGAGAGAAAATAGTTGAAATGTTTCGTAATGATTTTTGCATACGTCGAAACAACGTTTTTTTTTGTCTAATGCATATAGAGCCGAGTTAGAGGGGGTTCAAACCCACCCCCCCCCAGTGGCGAAGGAATGCCAGAGGCCCAGGGGGTGCGGGTTAGTATCGGGGATCCTGGTCATCAGCTCTACTCGTTGCAGAGATAAGCAACCTTGGCCTTGTGCATGCTTATTACAACAGATGGGCGCCACATAAACTTTATAGTTGACACCCATAGTAAACAGGGCCCAAAGACACATGCCACTCAAAGTAAAAATTGATATGTTAAAGGAACAGCCGAATTTGATAACACCATTGAATGTCCGTTTTTTGACATGTTCGCCCGCCCAGTCGCCCAATATTTCGCCGTTCAAAGTCAGTTCTTCTTCCAGCAATTGAGGTTTGTCTAGTCCGCCACCACTTGCTTACCAAATGATAGGCATGAAGGGAAATTCATGTAAAATGAAGGAAAGTTAATGCAAAGAAAGTTTTTTTTTACTTTACGAAGGGATTTTGATTTCAAGCATTAATGAAGTTTTCCCGACCAGGTTATTTCTTAGGTTGGGTCCTCCGATTCCGGAGATACCAAATGAAAAGAGTCTGTTCACGTTTCCATGGGCAACGACTCAAATGCGGCAATGCGTAGATTCAGTTACAGGAACCACAAGTAAAAGCGGCATCGGCTTCTCAGCCAATTGCATAGCGTCAGCTGACGGTTGTCAGTTCAAGTGATATCCCTTCTCGGGTATTACAGTTAAACTTGAGCAACGCTTCTATGTACTTAGTGGTGTGTTATAATCGTAAAACAGCTTTTAGATTCTTTAAAAGTAATGAAATTAATTATTGTTTTTTGTTATTTGCGCTTTTTGGATAAGATTTAATGACAATTAAAAATCATAAGTGGTCCTTAGGTCTTGTTTAAGCCTGTTTTTGCGATATCATCCGGAAGAGGCAGTGTCCCTTTAAACCCAAATAATCATCATTACAACAGCAAGGCGGTGAAGTCTGAAATCAAGGAAGTTTTTTAGGACTAGCTTCTGAACAAAGTATCTCTTCTAAGAACAAAGCATAAGTTAAAATGTCACTGTATTTGTCTCATCGAGGCACTATGATATGTAACATGACCTGGCTATGCCAAATTATACATTGCCTTGGCTCTATTGCTTGATTTCCAGCAGCTGCATATGATGGTCTCGCACCTTGCCCACAACACTCCCCGATCCCGGCTTCCAATGGATGGTGCGAATGCTGCTGATCTGTTCCCTCTGACCATGGTGCAGAACAGCGTCTCTGGATCGTCCTCTGACAGCGGCCGTCTCATTCCAGGGAGTTCGAGGAGGGCTACCTGGAGCTGCTGCGGCGCACGTTATCGTCCTCTGACAGCGGCCGTCTCCTTCCAGGGAGTTCGAGGAGGGCTACCTGGAGCTGCTGCGGCGCACGTTATCGTCCTCTGACAGCGGCCGTCTCATTCCAGGGAGTTCGAGGAGGGCTACCTGGAGCTGCTGCGGCGCACGTTACGTCCCTCATGACAGCGGCNCGCTCACGGACTTCAGAAGCTGAGCGAACGGTCTGCATTCTTAATGACTGAGTGATGTTTACAATGGCACTGGGCTGGTCCTTTTATGAATAAAAGAGGTTTAACGTTATGAAATAAAGCTGATTTAACGGTAACAAAATACAACTAAGTCTTCTGTTCCGACCACTTTCAGAATAACCGTGCCAAGCTCTGGCCTTGAACACAGAACAAAGTGGTTTTCCAAGAACATAAACAGAGCCACACTAAGAATGCTAATTAAGTTAATCCGTTAGATGAACTAAGAACCCACATACAATATACATACGGGTTCACTCGAAAATGATATCGCATTATGCACACCTTGCTGTAAACGTAACATATTTCGTGACCAATTATTGGTCACGAAATATATCATTAATAACACAAATAAGCAGAATGCCTGTGAACATGAATGCAAACGTACGCACGATACAATAAATCTAAAACAATAATGTAGACATTGCAACTAAAGTATTAATGGTATGCGCAAGGGCGTCTCTCGCGCCGCTCACGACCCGGCCCGTGGCCCCGGGCCCACGAAGACATAGCTACAATGCTGAAAGTGGGCGATCTGCGAGCTCCCGGAATCATCCGTGGCACGGCACTAGACCGAGCTTCGCTGCGACAGAAAGGCATCGTGATCCTAAGAGTCGAGTAGAACGAATCTTCGGTTGAACGTCATCCACAATATACACTGAGCGGCGCATCATTCCAGAACCTCAGCAGTAGGGACGGGGCGGTCTCCAGACGCCAGGTATGTCTGGGCACTAAGGCGGCGCGCGGCGCCGCAGAAGATTCGACGCCAGGGACAGGCCCAGGGCTCATCATTGAGTCGAAACGGAACGACATCGTCCACCACCTCTAGGCGAGACAACACGGACAATTAACACGCCCACGACGACGTTGACAACGACACAGGAGCACCCTGGCGTGGCGAGCGCCGACAAGACTCGGTGTATAATCGTGATAAGAGCGCGATCCATGCGCAGGAGACACAGGGCACACACACATAGCTCTGCAATCCGACCTACGCGGCATTCGCTTACACACGAAGCACCGCTAGCTTAAACCAGCTGAGGCCACCAGCACAGAACCGTTATGACTACCAGCAGTCCAACACAGTGCCGACACTCTAGGCTCGTTAACACGAAAGGCACACGTATATTATCGGTAGCCGAAGTGCACAGAGTTGATACCATGGCTCATCACGCACAAAACTGCAACACGGTCGTACACAAACCGTAATCAGGTAACACAACGTAATACAGGCAACACAACTTGCAGACACAGGTCGTAACACAAACCGTAATACAGGTAACACAAACCGTAATACAGGCAACACAAACTGTAACACAGGTAACACAAACCGAACTACAGGTAATGCAAAGTATAACACAGAGCGTAACAATGACTGAAACACATATTATAACAAAGGTAACTCAGACTGTAGAGCAAACTGGGAGACAGTCTGTCGTCACAATGCAAGATCGATTGTAACAGGCAGCAAGCTAGGGTAACACAGGATAACATAGACCACAACAAACCGATCAAGACTGCGACTGCCGTGCCACCTACCGGTGAGTCTGTCAACGATGCGTTGCAGCCGCCGCCGCCAGTCGCCGGTCTGCGTGAAGGCCGTGCGGGCGGCGGCGCTGCTGCCCAGTCCGCGTCCAATCCTGCGCAGCTCCGTCACTGTCAGCGGCCAGTCCCCATCGTCACACAGCCGCACCGCCTCCCCGGCTGACGGCTCCTGACGGCACAGACAAGCAGAAGGCATCAGTGGAAAGCCCTTATTTGGACAATCCTCGCTTAAAGCTGCTGAAAAATACAACTATTACACAGCACACTAGCGATAGCTATAAACTTTGCCCACAAATAATTAGGTTTGTAGCATACCCCAAGGCCCTGACCAAACGATCGAATTGAAAGTAAACACTAGAGTAGAAAGCGAATGGTACGGCATATACGAAACATATGCGCCGATGTAGCGGCCTACTGACCTGGCACTGCTGTGCTATTTCTCCGATGCCGGGTCGGTCCAGGTCCCGCACCAGCGCGCGATGGTGGCGCCGTCTATACTCCACCTGCAGGCGGCGCTGGTGGCGCGCGCTGCCCTCGGTCGGAGGAGCCAGGCCAGCCCCGGCGGCTTCCACACCATCACACACCGACATGACCCTTCTCGGCTGGGCGCAATGTGCAGACACCAACAGAAGTCAGCACCACAAGTCAATCACTTGACACAAAACATAAGCATATCACGCTGCGACAAGGCAGAGCGTGGGAGGCTAACAACTGAATTTGAGCTACTCTTTTCCTCTCTTGGTCCTGTCTCACAGTCCACTAGTCTCTCACTCTAGCGTGTCTCTATCTGATGTCTTTGTCGTCGAGTGTTTCTTTTTCACTTTCCAGCCTTAAGTTTCTTAGCACACACGTCTTCTGTTACTTCATTTCTAGGGTTTGCCTGACAATATCCCTCACCATCAGCGACTACCATTCAGAGTCCGTCGGTCTCCACAGTCCAGAACTTGTCGGGGTTCTCCTTCAGCTCCTCCACCACCCGAGCCTCCAGCGCCTGGCGCAGCGCCGCGTCCTCCAGGTTGACGTTACAGCTGACAAACACCTGTTTGCCGGTGCGGCGGGCCAGCCGCGCCGCCAGCTGGTCGCTCTGGCCGCGTCCGCCGCGGTTCAGCAGTAGGGATGAGACGGACGCCTGTCCGCGGGGCATGCCCACGGCCAGCTGCTGGAAGCTGGGAGTGTCAGCCAACCACAGCAGGAAGCTGTCAGCCAGCCGGATCACCTGGCAGTGGACGGTGGTCGTCTGGTGACGGCAGCTGAACGAATGAGTACCGAGACGAGGCTCTGCAGGCTCCACCATGGCAGATGCGAGAAACGGGAGGTAGCCTCAGGAGGGTCACTGTGCCGCGTCCGGGGCGTAAACCGAGCGGTACAGAGCGTCCAGCCGGAACACACGAGCCGACTCCTCGTCTGGGTCGGTCACTACGCGCAGGGAGTAGGCCACCACCTGTTTACTCTCGCGGAACTCCTGCAGACCGCCGCGCACGTGCAGCCGCGTGCCCAGGGTCAGCCGGGTCAGCTGGGTGTCGTCGGAGGCGCGGGTAGAGGCTGCTGCTGGTGCCGCCGCCGCCGCTGTTGATGACGCTGCTGCAGTGGGTGCCGGGGGCAGGTCCCGGTGGAAATAGCAGCAGTGGATCACACCAGTCCCGTCGTCAACTGTGAGAAGAGGGATGGGGTGCTATGAAGGCCTGGATATCGGTGAACATTTAATGTATGAATCATAATATGAATGTTGTACCAGTACATGGTAGGAACTGAGGATTTTAGAATATCCTTGAAGAAAACATCGATAGAGATGCATAAAGAAAAGTCACACACATCAAAATCACAATTGACAAAATGGTAAATATAATTAGCAGAAAGACACGCCATACAGCAAATAACTATTGAAGCATGATGGCAAGAATCCATCCCTCCTTTTTACTTCATCCTCATTTTTACCCATCAGTTGTTATTCATAACGCTGAGCACAAGGAACCTTCTTTTACTGATCATACTGTAGCTATGAGGAGTGATGCCTACAACTGTAACTGCATTTTAGAAACATGTTTATACACAAACATACACCAGGTTTAAAGCAGGATAAACCCTAACCACTTACTGTTATACTCTGACCGTTTCTCAAATGTTCTAGCAGACACAACAGTGCCCAGGATGTCTACTCTCCTCAGCCGTAACTGACCCCAGGTTGATATGCGTGTCTCAGGATCAAACTTCGACTCCAGCAGGTCGTGAATCCACAAACAATAGAACGGCTCCAGCTGTTGATGTGTCATGGGGTCCAGATCTGTTGAGGTAGAGGTAGTTAATAACACATTAATAACAGTTTGTTTGTTTATTGGGGCTTTAGGGCGCGTCGACTGCTAAGGTCACTTTGCCACATTAATAACAGAAATAGTATTGAAATCCAGGCTCATAGTATATAGCTATGTCTTCCCCCACAGCCATTTGTCCTCTACTGAAAGCCCATTAAAAAACATGGCCAGTGGCAGACATGTGCATGGATCTGAAAGTAGGATCTATGATCCCAGAGGATCTCTCGACAAAACGCAATGTTTGGAATCTTTGGATCCATTTGATCCACGACAAAGTACAATAGTGGATTTGGATCCAGTGGTCTTTCGATTTAATTTTGCAACGGATCTTTGGAATCCCGACAGGATCCATTATAAACATGAAAATGGATCTATGATCCCAACGGATCTCGGATCCGACAGGATCCAACTTGCATATTATGCTATAATTATAGTATTTATTGACAAAATATTACTAAAAGGCATGCACCCATGCTAGTTGCATTAACAACGAATGAAAAGTACTGACAATTACTTTAAAAATTGGTTCCGAAAATATGCAATATTATAATGGCGGACTGGAGATCCAGTGGATCCAATGCAAAATGGTCGCCTGTGATCTCGATCCAGGCGGATCCGCGATAAAATGAAGACTGATCTATGATCCCAGTGGATCATCGACAATTTGTGAAGGTGATCTATGATCCCAGCGGATCCAGATCCCACAGATCAGATCCCGAGATCCGTTTTTGGGATCCGAGCACATGTCTGGCCAGTGGCCACCAAACTTCATTTCTCTAAGCTATTGCTGACAATGTAAGGTCACTGATCAAGTGTACCTATGTCCTATGCCTCATATTACCCAGTAATGCTGACCGTGGTCGGTTGTACCAACTGGCAACTACCAAGTCTTTATGGCACGTGATATGATACTTTGACTAGTTCATTCTGCAGGCAAACTGGAACAATAATTTTGGGCCATGATGGAAATGTTCAGGATATATACAACAAACTCTGTAAAGAACTGCCCATTAAACACATCCAAACTGGTGTCTTCATTTTTAGGGTAAATGACCATAAAAAGGACAGAAAAAAGGGCATTTCATGGTATTTGCATTGTTGAGTGGCATATCTATAGTAGAGCCAAATAGGCAGTTGCCCCAAATGACAAACAAATCAGTACCTAGGTACTAGCTAAACATTTGATGATTTGTATTATAAATTTAGTCTGAATTATTTGATGGGGTAGATTTCCAAGATCAGGAGTCAGGACCAATGCTAAGCTAAGCTTGCTGTGGAGGCCCTGACCCACCACCCAATCGTGCAATTCCGGCCACCTCCAAAATTTAAAGACAAAAGTTGCCCCTAACAACTGAAGATATCTCTTAGCCACTCCCACCTCCAAAATTACAAACTCTTATAATTATTTGTCATTCACCCACCCCATGTTCAACAACTTGCTGACAAGTTCCTCCCTGTTCAATAACCTTTTTGCTTGGGTATCCATGCTCATTGCTCAACAACTTCTTAGTGATGGCCTGATTGTGCTCTCCAAGTGAAAATTCTGCCCACAAACTCAAAACCTAGAGACTGATTGATGGTGGTCCTGTACTGATTGATGGTGGTACTGTACTGGCCTAGGTACTGATTGATGGTGCAACATGGGTAATGGTGGGGACTCCTCAAAACAGCCCCACTGTCACTGTGACATGTATGTGTGTGGTGCATTGCATGATTGCATACACCATATGATGGACCCTTAAGGATCTTTGTTGCACTATCTTTACATGTGCTTATAGCACAGGAAGTCTGATAGATTGATATGCCCGGTGATTATATTTATACCCTAAAAATATTATCCTGATAACAAATAGCCAGCTAGTCACATCCAGAGTTTTAAAAAGGTAAATTAACAGGCTTAGCTTGTCCCTATCTTCTTGCATCTTGGCTGGAGCAGCGAGTCCCTGGCTGTTAAATGGGCCAAATGGACCTGGACAGGTGGACGCCAAGACAGGAGTAAGTCAAATCGAAAATGGGTACACTCAACCCAAAAATGGGTACGGAAAACAACATTCACAACTAAAGTGATCCACTCATTGATTGGTGCCTTAACGCATTGTGCCAATGACATCATAAAATTCAGCAACCTTGACTTTATTTAATAGCCTGTGTCATGAGGAAACGCAAGGTGCCATTACATTTGTATTTACGTTTTGCAATCGGACCTTACCCAAAAATGAGTATAGAAAACAACCTTCACAACTAAAAGTGATCCACGCACTGCGCACATGGATCACTTTTAGCCGTGAAGGTCATTTTCCGCAACCATTTTGGGTACCTATGATCCGATTGCAAAATGTAAAAAAGTGCCACACACGAGGATCACTTTTAGTTGTGAAAGTCATTTTCCATACCCATTTTTGGGTAGGTACCGCCCAATTGTAAAGCGTAAAAAATTATGACACCTTGCATTCCCTTGTGACACAGGCTATCAAATAGAGTCAAGGATGCTGAATTTAATGAAGTCATTGGCACAATGCGTCAACACACCAATCAATGCGTGGATCACTCTTAATCATGATTGTCATTTTCTGTAGGTACCCATTTTTGGGTCAAGCGTACCAATTTTTGTGTATGGTGTTCCAAAAATAGGTCCAAATTACCATAGTCACCTGACTGATTTGACCGACAAGTCTGGTCAGTGGTCACATCTTTATGCAGAACAATACCTAAGTTTAGAACCACAACATTCAAACCTGAGTAAACCTGAGTTAAAGGTGCTGGCAGTCATTCGGTGCTCATTTGCCCTGATAAATGAAGTCACTCTTCCCTTACTGTTCAAGACCCTTGTACGTCCACTTCTCGAATACGGCAACTTAGTATGGGGGCCTTTCAACAGGGCTGACCAGCGACTGGTTTAAAGGGTCACGGAGAGCCCACCCGTTTTGGTTAGAGTCCATTTGTCACAAACCATATGAAGAGAGGCTTAGATTCCTGCGCTTCCATCACTCTACTACAGGCGGAGAGAGGCGAATTGGTCTTCCAACGTATCAGCTGTTCCACAGTGGTAGACGCGGATCCACAGTATACTTCTCACTGGCGGAACGGTACAACAAGAGGCATCCTTCAAACTTCGCAGGTTCTTGGCATCCACAAGGGTCAGACGATTTCGCCACACACATTGTGAATGATTGGAACAGACTCCCATCTGAAGTGGTCTGCGCTCCTTTGTTCAATGCCTTCAAGGCCAGATTGGACGCCCATTGGGCTCTCGTCAGGTACAACATACCTGACACTGACTGAGACATGGCATGAATCATGAGCTCGATGAGACCGGGTACTACAGGCCTCATTTGCCTAAAAATCCTGATTACCGTAAGGTAAGGTAAGGTAAGGAGTAACCGCTCCTCTGCCGGAATGTAAGGGCAGAGCATTGAGGCAGGATTCAGTTTCATTACAGTATGAATTTAAGACAATATATTTTTTGATCATGTATGTGATTTACAAAAAATATAATAATACTTACATGAGAATTAAGGAACCTCTTAAATCACTCCAACAAGCAAAGCATACCGTGCCAACTGCCCAGGTGCAAGCGCAGGACTTGCAAATCATTCACGATAAGTCTGTTCTAAAAATGTTTAAGTTCTTATTCATGAAAGAATTTGACCAATGAAAGAACGCAAAATAAAATAAAAGCATAGTTGCGGCAGATAAAGCAGCTTATAGAACAAAATGTGTACTTGTTTCAACTATGACGCACAAGTGACAAATGTTGTTTACTGAGTGGCGCTGGACATGTGTTTTGAATGTGTTGCAGAGACAGCAACAAGCGCAGCAAGGCCCTATAACCTTTTTGGACAGCAGTTGCAGTCGTTTGAGGGAGACAGAGCTTATTTTTACGGATTGTGTTGCATTTTTACCGATCGCGTGGTACATATAGGGGAGGACTGAAGGAAGTTGCACCTGAAAGTAAAATTTCAGATACTCTTGTCCATAGGCGTACCCAAGGGGCACTGATCGGGCACAATGGGATTAAACCATTGTGCCCGATCAGTGCCCAAGTTAATTGTTGGCTGGGTATAAGGGCGGGTCCGTGAGTGCCCCTTTGGCCTATAGTTAAGCACTTTAGAGGTTTTTCAGAGGTTCTTGAGGCCAGATTGCCTTCTCAGGCGGCCAGAGTGACCCCTCAGTCAGGGCAAGGGTTTCAGGTGGCCAGAATGCTTGCCAGAATGTCCCCTAAGGCCTTAGGTCAAGATGACGAGAGACAGAGAATTACTGACACATACATGGTGATAAAGAATTACAGCTGGCTCAACACACAACGAGTCTCGATGGAAAAATGAAAAGATATATGAGCCTACGCAACAGCGATTTCAGTGAAATCTCTTGGCACATTGTTGAAATATCTGCCCTGTCCTAACCATAGGAGTCGCCACCAGCGAGAGGGGGGGGGGGGGGACTGGGGTTGGTCCCCAGTTTAGCTACGGCCTAAGCAGGATTATAGCATTTACTATTGGAGTGGGGTCAACAACCTGTCTGCCCAGCGCCCATCTATTCCAAATTATGTAGCAACATTCATATTCCCTACTTACCCCTAACACCAAGAATGGCAACAGGCGTACTCTGCTGTCAGTGAGCAATTATTCAAAGGATATTGGAACTCATAATATTTATTTTCACTTTTTTAAAATAATTTATCCCCAGGTAAATATATTTCATTTGATATATACCTAACGATTAAAATGACATGTTATTACAGAACTCAGGCTAAGTAAGATATATTGTCGGCGGAAGGGAGGGGGGGGGGGCAAGATTGCTGTTTGTTAATAATTATATTTAATCTGAATAGGCCGGTCCGGGCATGAGCCTCAATATTATAATTTGACTTAGCCTTGGTCTGGGCCTGGGCTTGTTCATGGGCCTGGGCTGGGATGGGGTTGGGTGGGCCATGACAAAACTAGTTGCTTAAAGCATAGTTGCTTGGCATGGTTGCGTTAAGCATTAGCAACTAGGCTTGAAGGCAACTATGGTTAAACCTAAGCGTGCAACTTAGGCAACGTCATGGCGGGTCAGAGTCCGGAGTAGGAGTCACCTGAAAGCTGGTCGACTCCGCAGCCCTGCCGGGTTCTGGTGGCCTCAATGTTTACCTGAGCCTAAAAATGCCCAGGTAATTTTTAAATTGTTTTTTACAGCTATCAACAGTTCAACAGTTAAGTTTTCGCCTATGCCAATAGGCGAAAACTGAACTGTTACTATGACTCCTACTCCGACTCTGACTCCTACTCTGACTCCTACTGTGACTCCTTCTCCGACTCTGACCCGCCGGAGTCAACTCTGACTCCGACCCCGACTCCGAGATCGACTCTCACACGATAAACTCGTCGACTCGTCAATAGGCGCACAAAAAAGCATCCATAGCAAAAGTTATGCTGTTCCAAGATTGTAGCTCATTAAACCCTCCATTGGATGGGGTTGCGGGGGACTAAAAACACCCCCTGAAGAACTTTCCTAATGACTCAAGAGCCAACAGCACTATCTTACATCAGTTTGACGCATTTTTTGACGTGACGACGTACATTTTGACATACAGTTTGACGTAACGTAAGTCGTCTCCCCTTTGTTGTTCGGTGTATTACAGCAGGGGGATGTAGCGCAGTGGTAGCGCGTTCGCTTTGCATGTGAAAGGCCCCGGGTTCAATCCCCGGCATCTCCAGTGTTTGGTTCTGTTTAAAGAAAAGAATAACACTGAACGACTGCGAAAAACGACGTTCTGTTTACAAATGAGGCAGGTTTTTTCGAGGGAAAAGGTCGAGATATAGCGAACATAGTGAGGTCGCTACACACGAGTTCTATGAAAAATCAGCTATGCTTCAACATATCGTGCAAATAACATATTTTGAGCAATTGGCAATAGCTATAAAATGAATATATGTAATTTCTTTCATATTTTGTATCCAAAAGCTAAAAAAAGGTTTGGGAAAATGCCCACAAAAATCATTTTTTCAAAGGTATCCAAAAATCATAACATATATTAAAGATTCACACATGGGCGATTTACAGACCAGATTTCAAAACAATATCACCATTTTTGACTGACTGATGGCTTTCAAAGTATGAGTAACTCGTGACGTATTTTAATTTAAATATGATTTTTTTTTAAAGGGAGTGTGCCTATTCACACTGGTGATGTGGAGTTTTTGACACTTGTCTGTAGAACATATTTTTCTGAATTTAGCCATGTACATCATTTCCCCAGATTCACTATAGTTGCTGAGAATTTCCAAATTCGCCAAGATCATGCCAGCAAAACAAAATAATCAATATTTGCCAGAAAGCTTTCGCTACTAGAAGCATTGCCCTTAAATTACAACGATAGCATATATTGCTAGCGCTGGCCAATATAAAACAACTCGTGAGCACTGATAGCAGTTGCCGAACAGAGCCTTGATAAAGTTATAAACGAACCCATACATTGTTCGTATGGGTTTGTTTATTGTCTTTGGTGCGCCATTGTAGGTAACATCTTCGTTACTCTGTTTGAAGTGGCGATCGTTTAGGAGTTTTGAAACAAAACAAATGCAAAACAGAATATAAGTAAAAATTCAACAAAAGGGGCTCCAGACGTTAATATAATCGTAAGCAATAGTCAAACCAGTAGCTTCTTACCGTAAGAAAAATATATTTGACATTTCAAAAGAGTAAGCACACTCCCTTTAATTGTCAGCTACAAACAAATAAACGTCTCTACTGCATTCTCTACTGCATGCACAAATACTCTACTGAGACAAGCCTGGTCTAGACATATGCTCTTGTATGTATATTTATCAGCTTCGAACTTTGATCTTTTGTGACCTGACGGCTGACCATGATCTGAGCCTGACATAAACTTCACTTCTATGAGGTCAAATGGTAAAATTACTATCACTACCGAATCATACATGTAAGACGTACCATAAAAGTAAAATGATAATATACAACATGTGTGGCGCCAGAATGACATGCGAAGTTATTTTGCGCATAACAACCTTTTGTGACTTGACATTGGCCCTGACATTTGGCAACAATCTTAATTTGTCTCATGAAAGAGTTGCATTATACCATTATACCATTATACCATTATACCATTGATAGCACTTTGGGTGATAACGTCGCAATAAAAGGCTTTGTATGGAAAGAATGGCTCATATACGCAAATACCTCTATTTTGATCTTTAACCTGACCGTGACCTGATATGTGACATAACATATACAATTTATAGTAGGTTGTGGATGCGCCTCATTAAGAGATTTTGAATTCCACCTTGCACGTCTCACTGCAATCATTGGTTCGGAAGATAGCCAGGGACGATATTTGCCCACCCAATCCCCATCCAGGTCAATGGCGTTCGGCTGAGATCCCAGTCGATGGCAAGTTAATTGAAAATATAGCAGTTCATTGAAATGTATAGACATTGACTGACTATATATTTATATTTTATGATTCTGGACATAAGAAGGAATTAATAAAATATTTTGACAACCCTAGCATAGCAATACAGAATTGCTGTACCTAAGTAACTGCACAATGAATGAATGAGCCGTTTTCCTCGCCTGAGCGGGTTAAGCACCATTTTTTTCTGATCAGTTTTCGTAATAACCCAAATATGAATAGTGGTATCAATATGAAACTTGTGTTTTTTAACAAAAAATCCATACAAAGCATCATAATGATATCAACATTTTGACTTAATATGGCAATCTAATGCGTGGGTAACTCACTCAGTCATATTTTGAAATTGCGTCTTTTTTCTTCCTTATTAACAAGATACAGACAGATAAATGCCACCATGGTTGTATCATTGTATCTCTGGAGCAAAATGGTTCAGACACATGCTTTTTGCATTTATTACGAGCGAGCGCGAAGCGCTCGCTCGTCTTTCCGTGGTATATAAAAATATAATTATGAACGACCCGACCCAACCCGACTCGACCCAACCGACCCGACCCGTGGCGACGCTTTTGAGAAGCTCATATCTTTGCAACCGCACGTCCGATTGACAAGCGGGCTATTTTGCTGAGTAGCCTCATCCAACCTACTCTGTTTTTTACCAGTGCCGACTCATGCTGGTGACTACCACTGCGCGTGGCGCGTGCCGCGTGAGGGGTGTTGAAAGGTGTTTTGTCGCAAAACTCCGCAACGGCTGGGCTGATTGTGTTTGAATTGGGGTGGGTTACTGGGTAGGGACCCCTCAGCCACCGCTTTCCACAAATTCAGGGGTGTGGTGCCTTTGTACGTGCGCACGTGAACACCCCAATATCTATATCTAAGAACGGCTGAACCGATTGTGGTTCGAAATTTGGTGTCTGTGGTTGTGACCGCTCAGTTCGCTGCCTTCCACAAGTAAGGTCGGGTGGCTCTGCACGTGCGCATGAGCGCACCCTTTTTGTATCTCAGAAACTACTTGCCCGATTGAGTTGAAATTAATCATACATTTCCTTCGCGCTCGCTCGTTCATCGCCAACTACGGCACTTTACTGGTTATATCACTTCCAGTTTAAGGTACGAGGGTGAAACATGTGCAAATAGTAGGGGTGGCGACACCATGTGGGACGTGGGGGGGGGGAAGAGTCCTTCATTATCTTAAAATAGTGGGTTGTCAGTGTATTGTACTGGACTTTGAGACATTGTCTCACAGGTCCCGCCGCAAATCACTATAGTCGTGACGTCACAAACAATCAAGAATGTTTGCTCGAAATCTACATAATAAAGGGCAAATGGAAAACCGTTTGACCGTACGGAATCGAAAAACCCTTGGTTATGTATACAAAACCATACAATTTTCGAATGCAGCATAATGACAGGAAGGTTTGAAAAACAACTTTTTACCTGACCTATCTGGCACCAAATGACTTGACCTTGAGGATCAAATTTTGAAAAAGACGTTACCAGATCACCATGTATATGTTTCAAAGCGTCTAGACGAGACAAACACGATTGGTTGTTAAAATAATCGCTCTATCCTTTTAGATAAAAAAGTTATTCGGGAAAACAAAATTCTACTAAAAACTGCATTTGTACCTTCTTGACCTATACAGCCTTAATTATGATTTGAGCTCAATTTTGAGGACACCCAATCAGATGACATTTTAATGAGGCTTCGATTGCTATTTGCGACTGTTCCTGGCTATCGTAGCTTCACGAACATACGGGTTGTTCGAAGCAAAAGTAAAACAACTGTGAAATGTTGACCTTTGATGAACCTGTTGCGACCTCAATATTGAATTTAGCTAAAAATAGTATTTTAACTTCGAATGTACATTTGAGAGCTTTTCGAACTTTTTTTTTCCGCGTCTTTTTACCCTTTAGTTTTCGAGTTAGAAAGGGGTATTTTGACCGCCCCACCAAGGCGAAGTTTCATAGAGCCCCCCCCCCCCCACCCACTAACCCATGGCGAAGTTGTCTCGGAGGCCTCTTGCCTGGGATAGTCAGAAATCACTAGGCATGTGTCCATCACAGCCCAAGATGCTCCACAGGCAGCGGATATGATAAAAGTTATAAGGTTTCGATTATGCTTCCATAACGCATGGCACATTCAATGCTCCAATTAATCCTGAGCTGTTGTGTTCGGGGGAAGTTCAACGAGTGGAGACGCGTTTTTCGGCAACTTGATAGAATAAGCTGGAACCACGCATTTGTTCAAGTGGTGCCTTTGTTGTCAGTATTGTTGAAATTCCTATAGCACGGAAAGTATAATCTTTGGACGTGACTGGGGTATGCATTTTTTCAAGTTAAGTTATGCTTAACTACGCATCACTTAAAAATACATCGAGTGTGTCATTATTGCTAACATTAGGTAATTACTTGCCCTGGCAATGCCGGGCATCCTAGCTAGTACACAATATAAGTGGTAAATTTGAGACAAAGGGCAGTATGAGTTGTGTTTAATAAGTATCTATACTGAAAAATCGAGAGCAGTATGCTTATTTTTAGCCATAACAACATTATATCTGTGTAAAACTCTAGTGAGATTGACACTACTCAGCTACTACAAATTCTTTTCACTCAAGGGTGGGATTCAGATTCAGGTTCAGGATCAGACGTATATTAAATATAGGAAGAAATAGCTCATACGCAAACCGCAACAACACACATTGAATTTTCCACGACGTTCACACGTTATTATCAATTTTTTCCATAGGGAGTGTAGAGGTAGGCCATATTGTAGACAGCATCTCCACGTGTAATGTATGGGCGGTCTGTTAGTACAATAGACGCCCCGCAGGGGTATCGGTGCTTATGGCGAGTGCCTTGCGGCACAGTGCACCCCATCAGGTGTCTTGCCACCCAAAGCACTTTATAAGGGAGAGACTGCATCTGCGAGTAAGACCATAGCACCGCTGTACCTCGGAAAAACAGGGGACTGCAGTTGCGCATAGGAAGCTAGCTAGGCACTGACCAGGAACTTCCTTAGAACTTTGACTAACTGACTAGGGGCGGATCCAGTCGGGGGGGGCAATCCGGAACCATGCCCCCCCTGCAAAAGGGCAAAAAGGGCGGGGCCAACATATATTTTTGGCCCCCCCAACAGGAATCAGTGAATACCCACATTATTCAATACGGACTGATTTGGTACTATTTGGTGTTAACATGGTGAGTGGTACTCGAGGAAAGATAGCAATTTATCGTTAAAATAGCTTTGAAGCTGTCAAAATCCAGCTATTCACAATAGAAAACTGAAAAAGCAATTGCGCCGCTTTGCGGCATCACACAAGTTTCGTAATGGCTTACAAAAATTAGGAAAATGTGTAATTTTATTGAATTAAGGTGTCTGGCAGATGCTCTCCTTGACGGTAATTCCTGGCCCCAGGGCCACTTCATACAACATTAACCCTCACCTTATCATTTCCCACCTTCGCCGTACGGGGGGGGGGGGTGGCCGACAGGATCCCTGTTAACTTCCAAACCAAGCATCATAGAGCAACGCGGTAAGAACCAGCATGTTGCCTGTCATGTTAGGAATCTAACGGCATGCATTTTTGTCAGGTGTAAGGTCATTGGGTGAACTTCCAGGTCAAGTGACTCGATCACGTCAAGAATAGTGATTTTTCTCCGTCAGAAAACCTCAAAATTAGAAATTGATAAATGTAAATAAAAAGCATGGCACTAGACCAGTTTCCGTCTCCAGAATACAGAAAAGTAATTATTTGTTGGTATCCCTGGTCAAAAATAAGTTCCAAAAAGTGATAAAAAATGACGTCATTAGTTCCTTTCACTTGGGAGCCATCACTCAATCACAAATAGGGTAAGCGGGGGAAGCCCGCCACCATAAGCATTTCCCATCGCTGAGAACAAACTGCATACAATATGGAATGGAACTTTGATTAGATTCATTCTATGATTAATTATCCACATTGTAATGGCTCTATACATCACTTGGTATCTCTGAAATATTATTTTAATGAGTTATAAAAATGTTATACACTTTTACATGCCCTAAAAAAGTGAGGGGTAACACCGCCATGGGTGGCTTTAGGTTTCAACTAAAGGTTGCACGGCCTGAAAGATAAGCCATGTTTGAAAATTGGTCATGAAGAAAATAAAGAGATCTACATGTCATATCACGATCTATCTAAATGCTTTCACATAGGCACATGTATGCATACAACTACGCTTAAATGACAAGAAAATTGGATCCTTTTTTGGAACTGAAAACAATTATCAAAGGTGGGAAGGGGAAAAGACTGACAGAAAGCAAAAGACGTGTTTAGTTTTCATTCATTACTCGACACACCTGTGAATGCACCGAGGTTATTTAAATTCAATGAGACGGTACCGTGTTCATCTAATGGGGTAACACCGCCACTTCCCGGGGTAACCCCGCCACAGCATGGCGGGATTACCCGCATCGACAGTCTACACAGAACACGAGACTCTAGCAAATTGAGATCACCAACGGCGGCACGTGGTAGTGGATACCATAGCACATGGCTCGTAGTTTTAGAGAAACACGTGACCACCTTAATCAGATATACAGACAACAAGCAATACCGATTACCATATCAGCTATTCTTATAACAAGAGGTAATTTTTCCAGTATGTGCCTACAGCTTTCTAAAACTCAGCGAAAGTGTCGCTGTGTGACTAGCTCTCATGTCACCCGCAAGGCAGCGCACTAAAAAATGGCGTCAGATGTTTCTTTTAGCTCATAACTTCGCCGATAGGAGGTATGGC
Source organism: Semibalanus balanoides (assembly GCA_014673585.1). Taxonomy (NCBI): domain Eukaryota; kingdom Metazoa; phylum Arthropoda; class Thecostraca; order Balanomorpha; family Balanidae; genus Semibalanus; species Semibalanus balanoides. The sequence continues at coordinate 459,050 of VOPJ01012219.1, forward strand.
GGGGTTCTCCACATGGCGGTGTTACCCCCACTTACCCTAGTCATTGCAAGTCATAGCTTTGAAATTTGGTTTGGGTATTGCCCACATTTAGTTCTCTCACTTATCTCTCAGTTTTTCAAAATCTTTGAAGATTTTGATTTTTAGTGATTTTCCCATTTCTTTTTTAGTTTTTTTTTGGGTACGAAACTAAAAATTTCGGAAATCCGGTTTACCTTTCCAAATTAAATGCCATTTTTTCGATCTTCGTCGCTTTCTGTTAGCAGTTTACTGCAAAACCCTATTTTTCTACGATTTTACCATATTTACCGTCTTTTCCCACTACAGAAATAGAACTAATAATCGTCACTAAAACGTCATTATCCTCCCAAATGACTGAATCAATTTCAGTGAAATTGTGCCAGCATATGCATAATTGTTATATGTATAAAGCTAGCATGTGTATAAAGCTAGCTAGCCTGCCGAAAAAAGGCGAGGCAACAACATGAACGCGAACATCGTCCCGTAAAATACCTAACCTATCCAAATACCGTATTATACATGGAAAATCCACACTGAAATTACTGCAAATGCCTTAATACACGCAGACAAAACGGATATCATTTTGTCGTCATTTCGCGACCCCCTCAAGCATTACGGTGACGTCCCCGCGAGTTGGTATGAAATAAACGTTTTATTACTTACGTGTGTATATGCTAGGAAAAGTGGTGGTTCTGCGTCTTTTTAATGTGATTTTTTCCCGGATTTTATTTTTTTTTTCAAGGAAAAATAGTAAAAACGCTTTTTTTCCACAATTTTTTCAAATTTTTATCTCAAATGCCAATAAGGTGAGAATCCCAAATCCGCGGAGAAAAAAATGGATACCTTTTTCGCAAAAGTTCCCCCCCAAACCAAGCGGCTGTCCGCCCCCTGTGACTGAACACCAGGGGTAAAAAAGCGCGTTGTCCTGCCGATGGCGTCGGCGACCAGATATCAACTTTGCCTGACTGGAGTAGTGACCAAAACGGCCTGTAAATATTTAGTTTTCATTCGTTTCATATAGTTTAATTTAGTTTCACGTCATAAAAATACACTTTTTACATCACTAAAGGCTGGGGGGGGGGATCCAAAGCGCGTAACTTTCTTACGCACTTGCATTAACTCCGCGCTTCCTGGGTGCGTAAAGTTGGTGCGGAAGAAGTCGGAGGGATCCAAAAGAAAGAGGGGCTATTCGGTGTTAATTTCGTACGTAAGCCAGCGCGGTAGCGATTAAAATGCCCGATTTACGCACGTTTAAACTCGGAACAGCCCAGCTGAACTTGGTAGTAGTTCACTTCGTAAGGTCGAGAATCAATCGTGTCGAAAGCAATTTTCGCTTATTAATAGCTTGGAGCTGTTGGACCATGCATTAAATCGGAGGACAAGGGAGGGGCAATTCAGAGGTAATCATCTATCAGCACTGCCGTAACCGGGCCTCTCTCCCGCCTCAGTCCGGCTGTGTGAGAAGGCATTCTTGAGTGGTCGACTGTGGTCGGTGGTCCATAGTTCGCGCAGTTCGAGCTAGCCCCGCGGGCCATGTCATCTAACCCAATGCTAAGTGTTCAATGAACAGTCGTAGTCGTCTGCGCGTCTCGATCACACGACACTGCCTGTCTCAGGCAACCCAGCAAATGGGACCTTAGCGGCGGAAGCGGCTAATGGTCCAATTTGGTTATTCGAGGGGCGAAACAGATCAGCAAGAGGCGAACCGGGCGTCTAACACACAAAGGCTCATGGGGCAGGGACGGGGTGCGGACGACGCGGAGAGAGTTGCTTTGGTTGGGCGACAGTCGACACACACGATGCACGCACGCCACGCAACGCACGCACGCAACGCAAACGCACGCACGCACGCATAGGAGAAGATATGACAGTCCGTCGAGTGGCGCCGAAGAAGTGTTTCGTTAACCAGAGGCATATTACGTGAGGCATGTTAAGTGACATATTACGAGGTCATCCGAGGTCACACGTAGTTGATTTGTCAATAATACTCTTGATACAATAACGATTATTGGAGACGCACAAATGCGTACCAAATTTGCTTGGCTCGTCAGACAATCGAATCATATACATATGGTACCGACTTGGCGTTCAACAATGAACCTTGACCTGGCGTCATTTTTCCAAATTGACCTGTGCAGGTCATTCATGTACATGTTTCGAAATCGCTGAGGAGCAACACGATTGGTGTCAATCATTCTTTCTTTATATTGAATCATTATAAAGAATGTTTTTCATTGCAAATGGCTACCTTTTCTGTAAACCTGTGCATTTCTGGTTGGTACTCATTACTCGCACAACCTTATTTTTTTCCACTTCACATGTAGCCCACAAACATCTATCATAGCAAAATGCAAGTAATCAATTTTGGATAAATATATTTTCTCTATGTAGTAATCAATAGTTTATGTTATTAAGAAAACGGATGAGACATTGGGCTCATCGTCGCGCGATCTTACGCGGGGGTAAAATAAATTCTAAGTTAGCAGGTAAATCTCGACCACTTACGGCCGGAACATTCGCGACCAATCTAGCTCTCGCGCAGGTGAGACCCTCCAACAATGTCAGTTACTCGAGCTCAACTTACGCACCATCGTAGCTTACGAGCCGATTTGCGCGCAGTTGGATCCCCCATCCTTCAGGTCTGGACGGTGGATCCAATCTGCCCAACTAAATTAGGTTGCCGCTGTATGATTGCCCTCCTACCGCAAGTCAGAAGTTACCACGCAATCACCTACCAAGTATCTTACCACGGCTACTCCCAGTGCGGCTTCGTCGGCGATTTTTGTGCGACTCACAATTCGTTAACCAATGGCAAATAGTGTTGTAAAATCGCCGCATACGCGCCGACGAATGGTCGCAGGAATGGTAGGGTAATGGTCTCCCTTCCTTGGGTAGTAAATGCACCAAATACAGTGCGAAAAGGGTGTAAACTAAATATGTGCTTAGTTAGGCACCATCATACCTTGTGCATTTGCTTTTCGGAATATGGTTTTCTGAGTTTGGTTGGACTTTTTGCATATGTGTTTTTGTTTATGGTTTAGCTTAGGTAATTCAAATTTGTTTGTATTTTGTTAAAGTCCACATCTTTGGAAACTATTAAGCTGTGTTGATAAAATCAATATATGTGGAAAGTCCTTGACATAGTTTATTGTCTATGCTTACATTTGCTATGGACAGGCTCTGATCTTGCTACAATGGTGCAGATGCTTGTGGAAGTCTAAAACCAGAGGTTGAGTCTGTGTTGAATTGGTATTATTGATTTCCCCAATCACTGCCATCTTGCCGATGTTGATCTGAGGAGGTAAAAGGGACAAGCTCCTCAGAAAAAAGATAATATTTAAATTGAATGTCCTGATAATGAAAAATACGTAGTTACATGATAATATTGCAAAGGTTTCCTGTGTTGCTGTTGGTATTGGACTCAGCTTGTGCATGTGTCAGGTAGTGTATCAATGAACAAAGGAGTGTCGGTTGGTTATGTTCAGCTGGTTAGATGACATTTTCATTGGCTTGTGCTGCGGTAGCTTTACTGGGGGTTGTTGCCTTGAACCTTAGGTACCATATTATTAAGGTGTCTGTTTCCAGTCACTACTTCTAACCTTCCTCAAAGCTCGGTCCCAATGTGCGTTCCAGTTCGTATTCTTTAACGCAAGAGCAGTTGCAGTTTGGAGCAACTTTTAGAGGAGAAAAGAGGCCGCCTGGGAACAGGCCCATAGTCAAAACCTAAACCCTACAGCGTAATAGAGTTATCCATATGTGTTTATTTACTGTAAGGTTAGGTTTTTGTCTACAATGATGGTATTGGGGGTGTCTGTAGGGCTATCACCCCCTGTTATGGTTTCTGCAGTTCGCCGCATCAAGCAACTGCAAGTAGTTATGCGTTCTATAAGTGGGTTTCCCCTCCCCCTGTGCCCTATAATTTTGCTTAAAGATCACGGTCTGCGTGTTGATTATTGTATTTACTCTACTAGTGATGGTCGTTCAAACCAGCTTGCACCACCTGCCCCTTATTAAAACTTGGTACCAAACATGGCGCGTTAACAGGTTATCTTAGCAAAGTATTACTGCTATTAGCTCGCAACAACTTTCAGCAAGAATGCTATTTTAGATAATCTTCTAGGCTTCAATTGTTAATCCACATTCAACACGCGAACTCATGCATATATTCTGGTGGCCTTAAGCGCAGCTAGACCTTCAGTGAGAGCGGGGGGCAAGTCCAGTCATGTGTTGCCTCCTCTAAAAATATACCCTGGCCACTCTACAGATTTCTGGCCTACTTTATTTTGCAAGTGAGCCTCTTTTTGAAAAACTTCTGATTACCTGGATTGGACCTTTATGTTACAATGGCTCTCTGTAATGGCCCCTGGAAGGTTCGATAGGTCCCCTAAACAAACTCACTTGGGCCCTGAACATGCTCAAGCAGTTTTGCTAATAGGATTTATTTAATGCCTGGTTGTGCATTAGTGGAAATTTTCAGACTGAATATTGAGGACACAAGAGGTGGGTTCCAATCTCATACCTCAAAAAGAGTTCCTATTTTTTAAGAATTTATCAATTTTTTCTATTAAACAAAACTTGATCCAATTTTCTGGCTTTTTACATAAAAATACATGAGGTGAAAAAATTATCTCATAAAAGTGGGAAAGAGTGAAAAAAGCCATTTCAAATTGTGAAAAATGTGTGGGTAATATTATATCTGTAGGGTGTCGCTTTACACTCAAAATTTCCATTCCTTAGGACACTGTGCTCAAAGAGGCCTGCCTGGACAGGGCTTTGACCCCTAAGTGGGTCCAATGGCCCCTGACATGCTCAAGAGGCTCTATGGACAGCTACTGGAACCCCTAATTGTGCGTGCTCAATCAGCTCCTGGACATGGCTCCGAGAGGCTCCCTTGGGTCAATATTTGAAAAAACACTTTTCATTGTTCTCTGGATGGGCCCGCGGCAGTTGGCATGCACCAGAGTGACCCCTCGCCTGGTTTGAGGGCTCCTGTCTTTTTTTGAAAACCATGTCCTACTAATGCCAATTTTTTGGAATTTCAAGTCCAAGTTATCCAATACTTTTGTAAGTTTCAGCGCGGACAGTTGGTCTCTATAACACTCATTAATTTGAGGGCGAAATAGCTAGGGCACTAGCGGGATTCCAGGGGGCGGCAGGGGCTTAACCCCCCATATTGCCTGAAATTGATGAAATTTTGGACATATTTTCACACTGTAGAGGGAAATATAATAAAACTTTTACTAAGGCATATTTGTTTTAACTCCGCGCCCCACTGGGGCCTCGCCATTTCTTCTGCTCCGACTGGGCGGGGGGGTTTGAACACACCCTATCTTAACTCGGCTCCCATGGCAGCGTAGACCAAATTACGAAAGATACTGTTCGAACCGTTTTATCAAAAAATCATTTTCGAAACGATTTCAGTCTTTTTTTTTCGCTCAACGTCAAATACTCAGGTCACCAGAGGTCTCGAAGGTCAAATATTTCGAGTTTTTAGGACATCCGCTCCGATAACCCCTAATATATCTCCAGAAAAACCTATGCTATTTCTAGAACAAACGTATTAGACAATCCGTCTTAGCCAATGATAATTTTTCCCAAATCGCTATCTCAGCGTCCTTCAAAATTGACCTCAGTGTCAAATTAGTTTTAGGCTCTTTAGAGGTCATTAAAAAGTGTCAATAATTAAACTGATTTTGGCAAAATAATATTTTCGTGAATAACTTTCTTACATAACAAAATAACGCCACCACTGTTTTACGTTCCATGTCGTGTTTGTGTCTTGTCTAAGGTTCGCTTTTGATGAATATGTACAATTATTATGTTTAGGCTCAATTTGAGGAAACAAAATTGACCTCTAGGTTCAAGGTTTCAAGTTGGTGACCCAAAGTAAGTCATGTTGCTCTATATCAGTAGATGTGTCTTGACGAGACAAACACACTGCGTTGTAAGTTGCATTCTCTTCTTCATTTATGGCCAGGAGCTCATTGACGAAAGGTGTTGTGTGACCCGGATTTTGATCTTTCAGATGACCTGTAATGTTCTTCCTGAGCTAAAACCTGGCACTTGGATCATACATAATTATTTCATATGATAACATCATCCAGAGGAAATGAACTGATATCGTCGCACAAAGAAAGCATTGATTATTTCTTCATTTGATCTTATAATGGGTAGATCGCCAAAATTGACCTCGACCTATGTCACCGATTACAAAAAATCAAGATATCTAACATTTTGTAGCATACAATGATTAATTTAATCCTAGAGTTTGATATCCAATCCCTTAGAAACATCGTAGTCATGGCACGACCGCAATATACGTTTTGTAGGTAGGCGTCACTTGACCTGACCTTGGATGACCTGATCCTGACCTGACACGAAACTGGATTTTCGCAAAATGTTCCGGGAAAAGAATGATGTGAATTAGTTATGCTCAAAATTTGGCGGCAGCCTACGCGCCGGCCTTTTTTCGTTATATTGATAAAAACATGAGGGGGTGTTTTCATAACACCCCCCCAGTGGCTGGGCGCGGGGTTAAGCGTTTCAGTAAGATACAGGATAGCTCTCCAAATCCGATGAGTTTTTCGTAATTTGATGTTAATACTTGCATTACAGATAAAGCTGCGATAACGGGAATTGCCCGATAAAGCTGTTAATTATTTTTAAATTCTTTAAAGCTATTTGGTGTACGATGTACGGCGACCAATTTTTGGGAAAATATTCCGTCGGCGACCAGCTTTCAGTTTTTTTTTTAGCCCTGACTGACACCTGACAGGCTGTCATCGTCAGGTGCAGACTTGTTCTATTTGGATAAAAGAGCTCGACTTCCATCTCCAGTCCTGCTGACAGCCCTCCGGATCCGCTAACGGTCGGAGCTCACCATGCGTCTCACACTTCAGCTGGTATGTCATTTTGCTGCATAAGCTAGGCACGTTCTTCACTCTAGAACATATCACTTTATTGTCAAAAGTGCCGGATAGGTACTTTTTACGACTTTGGTTATTAAGAGCGAGCGCTTTGCGCTCGCTCATATTTCCGTGGTATATGGGAAAAATCTGAGTATAGGCGGCCCGACCCAGCAGCCCGGCCCGACCCGACCCAATCTGACCCAACCCGTGGCGATGCTTCTTAGAAGCTTATATCTCTTTAACCGCACTTCCAATTGACAAGTGGTTTTATTTGATAAGCAGTCCCATCCAACCAACCCTGTTTCAGACCAATGCAGACTCATGTGGGTGACTACCACTGCGCGTGGTGTGTGCCGCGTAAGGGGTGTTGAAAAGCGTTTTCTCACAAAAAAAATGTAACGGCAGTGCAGATCGTGCGCAAATTTTGTGTGTGGTTAGGGACCCCTTTGTGGTTGCAGACTCATGTGGGTGACTACCACTGCGAAATGCTTAAATGCTTACATATATTTAAGAATAAAAGGTATCCAATGAAACGAGAAACAAATATTATGGACTAGTTGCAGGTTGTTTGGTGAATATACGCAAAAAACTGAACAACGTGATACGCATCATTTTGCATAAAAAATATATATTTCGCGATACTTTCGTATCTAAAAATGTATGATTTATAAAGCAATTGATGAAGTGACGTCAATTAGCAATAATATGCACCAGCCACTGAAAAATCATGGTGTTTCGGGCATTCCCCGTGGAAAATACAAATGGCTAAGCGCTCTTACCCGATTTACTGTTGACACCAAGCTGCTCAAAAATACATAGAGATTTGTGCTGTTTATATGCAAAACACAAAGCGTCATCTTAATATCCTCTACAGCACATGTTCGAGATAGGATCCGTTTCGGCTAAGGCCCAGCTCTGCCCTCCACCTCATACTCATCAAGTTGCTTACGGGCACATGTCGGCGGAGATTGTCCGCACTGCAGCTCCACGGCTGTCTTAAGCTCCTTCCTTGTCAGGAGATTGTTCTTAAACACCTATAACTATTTTATTTACCTCCACAGGAATTTGTTCAGAAAGCTCAAATCCGGATGCTGCCTTCACTGAAAAACTGCCCCAGAAACCACTTGCAAAATGCAACCATGCCTTCAATGTTGTTTTGAAATAGCTTTTGTCGGGTCCAAAGCTTGTATGAAAATATATCTACCATAGATCATCCTTAGGAGCTGTTTGGCTGTAGCGATCCGTTAAAATGCCTTTGAACTGCCGTTTAGTTTATTGATTTGGTCACAAGGAAAAATTCCACATTATTGGGTATATGTTTGCTTCTGCAAAGTCGCGTGATTACAAATTAAATGACACCTACTTAAAATCGCCATATCACGTGCTTTGATTTTTGTGCGATAAATGTCGTGTTTATTTTTAAATTGAACCTCAACATTAAATAAAAATGTGTCAATCGAACTGCTCAAAGCTACCTCATGTAACTTCGATCGCCTGAGCTATTGCTAATTGACGTCACAACCAATCAGAGAGCTGCAATGTAAATTTGGTAAATATTCTTAAAGGGAGAGTGCCACCTTGCAGGCCAATATCGAGTTTTTGGTGTCGCAATTCGGTGATTCGCGTGTCCGATTTCACCTGAAAGTCTGGTTCCCGAAACTGCCCCCCTTAGATAAAAAAACTACATTTGCATAGCAATGATTGGCATCATTCTTTAAATTGGAGTCGCCTCCGCACTATTTTGAGCTCATTTCTTTGCGTTGACTAAAATTGTCTTTTTGAATATTGGCACAGACTCAACATCACCATTCCGTCATGAACTTTAAAAATTAAAAAGTGTATACAGTTAATTATATTGTCAACAATCTCAGCCTTTTTTCATATAGAAAAACAAACCCAAAATGGCCCAAATTTCGGCCCAAAAGCTCTGGCTCGACTTTGGTCCGAAAAAGATTAATGACGTTACCCTCTAACGCAGATAGACGTTGAAACGTCAAGTTGCGGCGAATTCGGGCTTTGGCTTCGGGCCTCGGCTTGGGGCGGGGGAGCTATTGTTTACATTGCTAACGAGACAAGATAATTCGCAGAAGTTCGACGCCAGGGACCGCTAGTGATTCAGTGAGTTTTGACGTTGCAAGCATATAATAACAGTTTATTGATATACAATTTGTTTCTTACAATATTTTTTTTTTTTTAAATTTTATTCATTTATAATACAAACATGAATAACATTTGTTTGCAACATAAAGTACCCTGGCTCACTAGCGGTCCCTGGTGGCCAACTGCTGCGAAAAATCCAGCTTCTAGTGCAAACATCCAATGGCGAGGTATGCAATCTAGGCTGTTTCACCTATCGCAGTGCAAGGTGCCCTTATGATTTTATCATGCACTATACGCGTAGGAGCAATACTGCACCAATCATTTGCCCCAATTTTAAACCCCCATGCGGCACCGACCGAGAGAAAGTTGACCCATCTCTCACTATTAGGCGACACTAGCGCCCCCTAGGGGTAATCCCACAAGCCTACAACTTCCTTAACCCATTACCGCCCGCACTAATTTATACATGAATGGGAAAGTTTTATGTTTTATTGTTTAAAGCATCGGTGTCATGAGTTAAACTAAGATATTCTTGAAGTTGGGTTCATTACCTGCCTTTTTGGATCTTGATATCTGACAAGGGGACAAAAAAAAGGGACCCGCTGGCTGGGTTTGTGGACACCACGCCGGGTCTGCCGGGCTGCCACGGCGGCTGGTGTATCTGTCATCAGGGGTGTTAGGTTCCTACTCAATTGCGGGGGCATGCAACCCAACTTCGCTTTAGCCCCCCCACTTTGGCAAATGAAGTGGGTCAAATTCGAGGATTTTTGTGTAGATTTTGATGTTACTTTAAGCGATTTTTGCCAGGCTTAGCCTACCTCCCCAACTTTTTCTGGAGAACCTACGCCCTTGTCTGCCATGCGTCCCACTCAACCCTTCACGCTCCCGGCTACTCATAACACGTTGTGCTGCTCTAGGTACTTGTGAAGTATTAACATACAAATTCAATTTTTTCAAAATTTTCAATCCAAATGTCATTTAATGCGCGATTTTCGACATATTTCACCAATACATATAACTGGGGATTATAATTGAACGGGACAACCAGAGCGCCCCCGCTTAACATTCAGTGAAGGCGCTATTGATAGGTATGAAGGGAGGGCACCTTGAGCTCGGGGAAATTTGGAGCTATAGGTTTGGAGCCTATAGGTATGTGGGAGGGCGCCTGCAAAAATGCATCGGTAGACACCTTTGGAGATATGGGGGAGAGCGCCTTCATATTTATATCGGAGGGCACCATGGGAGGCATACGAGGGGAGGGGCTCCTTTGGAGGTATGTTTGAAGGCGTCTTCAGAATTGCATCAAATTGCGCTTTTGAAGGCATCTGGGAAAGCGTTTTCAGAAGTGTATTGGAGGACGCCTTGAAACTATCTATGTAAGAGGACGCTTTCAGAGGTGCATCAGAGGGCGCCTCTTGAAGTATTTGGAGGGCGCTTTGAAGGTATGTGGGAGGGGTGCCTTTAGAGGTTGTATCGGAGGCACCTTTAACATGAATGTGGGAGGGTCTTTCATATGTATCGGAACGTCGCCTTACAATTCCATTGGAACGCTCCTCATATTCAGCCGGAGGTGCATTCACATTCCATGAACCGAGGCGCACTTTAGCACGCGTGGGTGCATGATGGCATGGTGCAGTTCGGTTCATGAGGGCGAAAGACCGGTAGGGAAAGGTGGCAGTCCCCCTAATACGCCCCGATGCACTATCTCGCCGATAGCAATTGGCCGGTCTTTTCACCCGCCGCGCGCACAAGTCCCACTTCACACGGCCAGCCCGCGCCCAACGTGCGTCCTTACACCCAACGGTGATTTATTGTCCCTTCTTAACTTGGCGTCACGTTGAGAGAAACCGCTTCGGTTAAATACAATACAAAATGGTGCGTACATACTCCTGAGTGATTTAGCTTGATGTAATCATTGACATCTTACCAAGTTATCCACACGTGGCTGCTAGTAACACCATGCATCTCGATGCTACCGGTATTGGAAAACACGTCTGGACCGTGCGCGCCCGGGCCGTGCAGGTCATTCAGCAGTGCCGGAAGCAGTGGCATCAGGGGGTTCGAATCTTCGTGCTGCCGACAATCAACTTTGCCGCCGAGGACTTCACCGATCTGCTGGATTGGGGTGCGGAGCTGATCACGTAACCGCCGCTCACGATGGCCTCAGGAACACAGAGCTCGAGGGAATCCGCAGCGCGCTGCTGGAGGTGGGTGCCTACCCGGTGCACAGTGGGCGGTGGAGCACGGACGGTGAAGGTGGTGACGGAGGTGGCGAGTGCAGTGAATTCGGGGAAGCAACAGCACGGCTGGTCTGCAAGCCATCCTGCACCGTCAGCAGCTCCGGCGTCACAACTAAAACATATTTGCAAGGAGTCTTGCTGAAATTTAGTGAAGGTCAGGCCCAAGAATGGTTAACAGCTTTGACAGCCCAGATAACTCACGAAAAGGTTAGCATTTGCACTGATGTCTCGCGTCGCATATGCCCGGGTGCTCTTTTTAAAGCATTTATTCGTTGCAATTAAGTAATACTTCGTAAAGATGGGATGTATGTTGACTTTTTTTAGACATTACATGGAAATATGGCATATACAAAGAACGAAGATCCGGAAAAATACAAGAAACGTTATTGCATGCATACTATGCTGCATTACTGAGCACCTGTTGGGCATGAGAGAATAAATGAACGCGTAGTTCGGGCGTTCACGCTAGGGCTCGACGTCCCTATATTAAGAGATAGAGCGAAAACTTTCTCGCTCGGTGCCGGATGGGGATTTAAAGTTAAAGTGAACAAGGGGTGATGCCACGTTGTTCCCATGCATATAGAGCATGATAAAACCATAGGGGCACCGTGCACTGTGAAAAAGGTTAACTCAGCGAAATAGCCTAAATGCATGGCTTGTTTTGAAACAGCTGCCGCCAAATTTGGTAGCAAATAGTCCAAGCGATATGGAAAGCGGCCATTTGAATATATAGTGCTGTGCACAAATGGGACCATTGTTTTTGGAAGTCGAAAAAAATAGAAATGCTTCGCCGAACCATTACTTTAGGGCAAGTTTTTGAAGCAACATACATGATAATTAATTCCCAGCATTCATTTAAGCTACTTTTTAGAAATCCTCCCGAGGTGGCACTATCCATTTAATTATTTAAAATCCTGATAATTCAGAAGAATTTATACTATATTCACAAACTCCAAAATATAATTAAAAAATGCGTTCCATCAAATACATAAAAACGGTAAGTTAGGTGACCTGCAACTAGTCCATTGCATGATCGGGAAAAACAAAATATGCCACGTCATTTTGTGATATGATTTATTTTGTCACAACAAATACGTCGAGCTATTTTTCGGGATTTGCATGTCAGCTATCCATACAGCATCATATAATTACAGGGACACTTAGCTCAACATCAGACCTTAACATGGAAAATTCTGCCCTATGACCTCTGATGTCTTTGACCTTGCCCACGGTCAAGAAAAGCTAAGAATAGTTCTCAGCAGTGTCAGACATAATAATCATACCGATGTATTTATTCACTGTTGATGCGCCTAATAGAGCTGCTTTGTGCAACAATTGCCTGCACAGAGACCTTCATGACACGACGAATTGTTTTACCTGACCTGTGACGTCATCAGTGACTCCAATGTCAACGAAAACGTCGTCGTCGACATATTTTCCATATATTTTTTATGCCGTTTACATTTTTGTTATCAGTCAAACAGTTACAGAGCTAAGACGAAGCAAAAACACCTACCTAGAAGTCGCGTTATGAAAAATACCACAGTAACTGCCGTGTCAATATAGACCATTGTCAATATGACTATTCAATTTGATAAACGGCATTTAACTCAGTTTTATCATCTGCCTCACATGTCTGCGACAAAATGTATCCTTCTGCCTACATTCGCAATGTGGTCGGTTGAATCCCGTCGTCCGCCGTAATGGCAGAACCAGCCCCGGCCCGGCCGCCGCGGCCGCTCCGGTCTCCCCATCTCACCTCAGTGGCCATCCCTACCAGCCCCGGTCCGGCCACCACGGCCGCTCCGGTCTCCCATCTCACCTCAGTGGCCACCCTATCACCCGGCCCGGCCACCGCGCCGCTCCGGTCTCCCCATTCCTCACCTCGGTGGCCATCCCTGCCATCCCCGGCCCGCCCCGCGCCGCTCCGGTCTCCCCATCTCATCTCGGTGGCCATCCCTACGCAGCCCCGCCCGGCCCGCCGGCCGCTCCGGTCTCCCCATCTCACCTCAGTGGCCATCCCTACCAGCCCCGGCCCGGCCACCGCGGCCGCTCCGGTCTCCCCATCTCACCTCGGTGGCCATCCCTTGCCATCCCCGGCCCGGCCACCGGCGGCCGCTCCCGGTCTCCCCATCTCATCTCGGGTGGCCATCCCTACCAGCCCCGACCCGGCCACCGCGGCCGCCCCGGTCTCCCCATCTCATCTCAGTGGCCATCCCTGCCATCCCCGGCCCGGCCACCGCGGCCGCTCCGGTCTCCCCATCTCATCTCGGGGGCCATCCCTGTCAGCCCCAGGGATGACCGCCGCGGCCGCGCCAGTCTCCCCATCTCGTGGCTCAGCGGCCATCCCTGCCAGCAAGCCGGCCTGTCGCAGCCAGTGACGTCAGTGACCAGTCCCGGCCTGTCACAGCCAGTGATGGCAGTGACCAGTCCCGGCCTGTCACAGCCAGTGATGGCAGTGACCAGTCCCGGCCTGTCGCAGCCAGTGATGGCAGTGACCATCCCCGGCCTGTCGCAGCCAGTGACGGCAGTGACCAGTCCCGGCCTGTCGCAGCCAGTGACGGCAGTGACCAGTCCCGGCCTGTCCCGGCCAGTGANCCTCGCCGAGAATGCAGTTTCTAAGTAGGTAAGACATCGATTGGTGTGTAGGCGGCTACTGACGTGACGTGAATGTGTAGGCGGCTATAGCTATATGGTATGTCGGGCTAGTCAGTTAAGCAAAGACAAGACGAAAAAGAGGCAATACATAAGCCTTTTCTGAGAAACCTTACATTCTGATAAACCGATCGTCTGGGACTGACAGGCGTCAAAGGTGCTGCCACCGCAGCCGACCGACATGGTGCCACCATGCAGCGCGCCTGACGCAGCCGCGGCCGCGCCGCTGCAGAGGGGACGATGATGGAACTGTGAGGATGTTAGTGACGTTAACGCGTCCAGAGAGGAAGCAGAGGAGACAACAGCGTAGGAACGTGACGAAAAGTGAGGGGGCCAGCGAAACTTCGATCCCGTCTTGAGGGGAACTCAGTTTTCCTACACAAGATTTTTATGCAGATTTGAGCTCCTTTCGTCTTCGCGAATCTATTGCGCCCTTTAATTTGTTTAACAAAGTAAAATTGTTGATTTTAGCACACACAAAAAATGACAAAAAGCGAGGCCATGCCCCCCCCCCCGCGTTCCTACGCCTATGAGAGGAGACGCTGGGTGCGAGCAGAGGGGATGCTGAGAGGAGGCTAAAGAAGAAATGTTTCATCCGTGGATGAATCATGGATGTGAGCTGATTCCGATTATATGTGTGTTTTTTTACGTGTAAATACTGTCAGCCCGTGCTAGTTGTAATCACAACAAATTGACAGTTTCTCAGAATGTTATACACACATATATTTTGGCAGAAATGCTCAAAATTGTCAAAACTGTTCAAAATTGATACTATACGTGTTTAAACCGAGATACATACTACCGTGCGTTATAGAAATAGCTGTATTTACGGGTCATTACGTCCAGCATACAGCCGGTCTCGGCTAAAATATGTTGTGTGGGCATAACAGGTAAGCAAAAAATAACGACGTACTGATGTCACGGCATGTGAAAGTCACTGACTATTCATCTAAACCAAAACAATTCCAATTCTAGCGTCTGCAGCAGTTTATAAACTAGACGCGAGCTCTGGTTGTAAACGCGGTCAGTGTCGGCACGAGTCACGAGGCCGCCCGGTGAGAAAACAATCAGCACTGCATTGAGAGGTGAAAAGGCGTCAGTTCTGGCGCGCCTGCTACACTGGTGGCGCGGAGTGGTTCAGCGACACAGGTGGGGCGAGCGATCTGGCGCAGGAGCAGAGTTCCTGTNGCCAGCAGCAGCAATCTCAGTTCTGTATCCTACACCTACTCAACCATCATGATCCTTATCCGTCTGCTTGCGACAGTAGTTCGTGTCATTTTTCATTGTCACATCGACATGAAAAGCCACCGTATGTACTGTGGATGTCATTGTACGTCTAATATAAATAAGTCATGGATCAAAACCCATACTGACTAGTGCGTATTTGACTTGTCCTGGGTGTCATCAATCCTCTGACTCGTCGCCGCCCCTCGTTCTTGCGTCTTGTATCATGGGACCTATGAACTTATTGCACCGTGCTCGAAGTATCCTGTTGTGTTGTGTGCGGTACCTTCGCTCCCATGCCTACGTCCCCTGACTGTTGTGCTGGTGAGATGTTGCGTCATGTCTGTACCTTTGTATGCGGTGTCATATGCCGCCCTCCCCACCCCTCCCCCGAGTGTTGCACTGCGGGCTCTGTTGACGTATCTCGTGACCTCTGACCGTCCCGTCGCCGCTGTTTCGCCAGATACACGATAGCCGTACAGTTGGACCATGTGAAGCCCATCTTTCCGTATATCAGTGACGGCGGCGCCTGTCCGCCCGAGTCCTGCATCTTCGCCCAGATGCTCAACATGACGGCCGTGCTCTGTGAGTACTTGTCAGCTGGCCACTCTGGCCTTTGCCCGCTCGGCGGCTCGGGCCGCTCGCCTCTCCCTCGTCTAGGTCTCGACCCCGGACTGAGGAGCTGATCCATCGATTGCCGGCCCTAAGAGTGGCCTCTGAGAGTCGAGAAGAAATTCGTCAGCCTGCTGAACGGCTTTCTTTCGGTGGATGAATACTTTATACGTGCACACTGCACATTTTTCGTTTGTAACGTCTGTTTCGTTCGTCTATCATGATAGTAGGCCTTTCTCTCGCCATGCCGTTTTTTTGTTTACTGTTGAAATGCTTCACCCAAGTCCGTCCATTCATGGACTAAAAGACATTATACAACAGGTTATTAAATCAAGTGGTAATCTGCAACACGAATAATGTGCTTCTCAGCAAAAGTCGGCGGATTAGTAATTACCGCGAGGTTTTCAGACAATGATTGATTTTCTACAACGGAAATATTGTGCACATATTGGACGGAATAAAGTTTCAAGGTATGCTGCTTTTGAACCAGTTACGAAAGTCTCGCAGCTGTCGCACTTAGCTTGGCTGGGATATGGGTGTATACTTGAGGCTGTGTGTAGCAGTTACGGCGATCATCCGCCTGTGCAAAACAGCGTCGTTTGGCGATCGCTGCTTAGGCTCCAGGAACAAGATTAGTGCCCGGGCGGTGGAAGGGTTCCACGACGCCAGGCGCTGAACAGAGCTTGATGGAGGGCAGATAGGTAGGACGCCGCTGAACGGGAAGGACGAGGATGATAGAAGCACGTCGAGGGTGTGGTGGACGCGATTGAAGGTGATTCCTGGAGGCGAGTAGAGCTGCGCCCTGCCCTGAACGGACCGCGCGCGTGGTCCGTGACCTGCGGTCTGCAATTCGTTCTCTTGGAGCGAACGCGCCGTGATTGTCCTTCGCATAGAAGCTTCTGGACAGCTCGAGCGACCGGTTAGTAGCATCGCGTGCCGAGCACCGCCGGACACTGATGGAGCCAGCGCTAGGGGAGACGCGCATTTTCGCCAGAGTGGCACCCGAGCTCGTGTACAAGCCGATCTGATGGTGATGCTGGTGTGGGGCCCGGCCACCTCCAGTGGGAACCAGCAGTGTGTACGCTAGCGTCCGCCGGTTCGATGGACCAATCCCCAGCCAAGTTGATCACCCAGACTCAACAGCCGGGGCACGAGTAGGACCCCTTGCAGACCGGACCCATGAGGCCGTCAGGCGATGCTGAGAGCAGGGTTGAGGTTGGCTGTGGTCCAATATTTTGTAGCCTCCTCTGTGGTGAATGTGAGCTTGATTCAATGATATCATTCATGATGATTCTCTCGAAAATATTTAGCTCTTTGGTCGACGTAATGAGTGTTAATAGGATGCGATTACTTAGTCTTTCTATTTCAAAAGGATCTCTGTTTGTTTCATCTGTCTCGAACATTTGTATGTCCTGTTCTCCTGACTGGTGATGTATCAGACTCTGTCCGTGCTGTCCTGTTACAATGGGCGCCACATAACTTTACAGTTGAGGCGCCCTTAAACCAAAATCATCATCATCATCATGTGCTGTTACAGTCTATTCCTCACTGTGTACCGGTCTGTCCTGTTACAGTCTATTCCTCACTGTGTACCTGTAGGTCCTGTTACAAACTATTCCTCACTGCGTACCTGTCTGTCCTGTTACAGTCTATTCCTCACTGTGTACCTGTCTGTCATGTTACAGTCTATTCCTCACTGTGTACCTGTCTGTCCTGTTGCGTCTATTCGCTCACTGTGGTACCTGTCTGTCTGTTGCAGTCTTTCTCTGTTTACCTGCTGTCCTGTTGCAGCCTGTGTCTCACTGTGTACCTGTCTGTCCTGTTGCAGCCTGTGTCTCACTGTGCACCTGTCTGTCGTTACAGTGGGCCTCACGGTCTACGTCCGCTACAGTCTGGTGGAGGACTACTACAGCCTGGGCCACCTGCGGGCCCGCTGGGAGCGCTGGCTGAACGTAGCAGGTGCCGTGTGCGGTCTCAGTGGCGCCGTCGGCATCAGCATCGTCGGCAACTTCCAGGTCACCCACGCGCTCGGCATGCACCTGCTCGGCGCCATGCTGGCCTTCTTCCTCGGCGTGTTCTACTGCTGGATACAGGTGAGGTCGGCTTGGAGGTCACCTTAACCCTCTCGTGGTGGTCGAGATGTCGACCAGCAGTTGGACCTGTAAGCCATGCACATTGCACGGTTCGTTAGTAGGGGTCGGAGGGCTCAAACTACGGGAGATGCACCATTCAAAAGCTGAGCTCACGCTGAATCCATCGATGCAAATTTTTGGAAAATATGTCGATAGCCTTTTTTCAAATTGACATTGTCCGAAATCGCGCCCTTTTTGTTTGGCCAGGGCTATCGCGTATGGTATGGCTAAAATGCCAGCTAATGACATGCTCTACGATGTCTTGCTCTGCACGTACAAGGTCTCACACAATTCAAAGCCATTAAGATGGTTTAATTGGTTGCACGCTGCATCAAAGCCAAGCGCTCCCGGTGTTGGTACTAAGGGGCACTTCGCTTGCGCCTCACGCCGCAGAATCGCCCCTCGCGACACGCGAGCTGAGCACTGCCCGCCGCCGACCCGGCTTACGGACAGGGCTCTGGGCCAGTCACTGACGAACGACGCAACGCATGTTGAAAACACTAGCTCTGTCCAATAGCCCAGCTATTCAAGGAGATCGTGACAAATTTCCAGCCACCTGTGATTGCTACAAATAGGACTTTTGAACAATTGCATAAACCATATTTGTCCAACGTAGCCTCTGACCGGGATTGGGCGCCGGCACAGCTCGGCCACTTCGAGTCTGTACACGATGTGACGTCAGAGTCCACGGCGTGGTCGCCGCCGGCCGGCTGGCCGGTCAGGGTCAGGTCATGACCGGCGGGTGGTGGTCGTGCCGTGGCCTCTGACGTCACATCATGTACAGACTCGAAGTGGCCGAGCTGTGCCGGCGCCCAGTCCCGGTCAGAGGCTACGTTTGACAAATATGATGCATGCAATTGTTCAAAAGTCCTATTTGTAGCAATCGGAGGTGGCTGAAAATTTGTCACGATCTCCTTGAATAGCTGGGCTATTGGACAGAGCTAGTGTTTTCAACATGCGTTGCGCCGTTCGTCAGTGACTGGCCCAGAGCCCTGTCCGTAAGCCGGGTCGGCGGCGGGCAGTGCTCAGCTCGCGTTTGTCGCGAGGGGCGATTCCTGCGCGTGAGGCGCAAGCGGAAGTGCACCTTAGTACCAACACCGGGAGCGCTTGGCTTTGATGCAGCCGTGCAATCCATTAAACCATCTAATGGCTTTGAATTTTGTGATACCTTGACGTGCAGAGCAAGACGAATCGGTAGACATGTCATTAGTCTGCATTTTAGCCATACCATACGCGATAGCCCTGGTCAAACAAAAGGGCGCGATTTCGGACATGATGTTGTTTTGAAAAAGGCCCTCGACAGATTTTCCAAAAATTTGCATCGCTGTATTCAGCGTGAGCTCAGCTTTTGAATGGTGCATCTCCCATAGTTTGAGCCTTCCGACCCCTACTAACGAACCGTGGTTGCACGCACGTACGCACACGCACACGCACACGCACACACGCGCGCGCGCACACACGCGCGCGCACACACACACAAACACACACACAAACACACACACAAACACACACACACACACACACACACACACACACACGATATATATATGTATAAAATCATTGAAGAGGTTGAAATGTGAACCAATCCAGACACAAAGTAGCGTGTCCAGCTCTGGAATAAATAGATATCATGGATGATGAGCTCACCAAAGCAATTACCACTCTCAAGCTTGACAAAAAAGTGACCGCACTTGCATGCATGGCATATTGAGCCTAGTGGTATGACGCCAGGGCCTGGAAGCAGATGGTGGTGGTGGGGGGACTTTGTATGTAGGTGTGTGGAGCCTGATAAAACATCCTGCTTTAGAATGCCTGTGTATATTCATTGCTTCGCGGAGGCTGCGTAAAACTCCATTCATCGTTCATGGAATGGGCGGCATGTGATCTTTGTTGTCGGTCGGCCCTAAAACCCCAATCATCATCATCGTTCATGGAAAGACGCTAGGATTATGCCTCAGGACTGATCTAACACTGAACATCAAGTGTGTCGCCGTGGAGGGGGGAGGGGAGGGGGACCTATATTGCGGTCCCCCCCCCAGTCTAAAATCCGTGAGACGCCCCTCCTCTAAGCATACGTGTGTGATGTGAGGTAGATAATGTGTAGATTAAAAAAAAAATGTGTAGATAAATGTAGATAATGTAAATAAAATAGATGTGAGGTAGGCCGCCAGGGATGGCGTCAAAGGCTGGGCAATGCAAGCTGAAGAGATGTCTGGAGGTTTGAATCGAATAGGTTCTCCAATCTTTTTAAGCCGATGCATGTATGTAGCCAAAACAAAATGAAGTGACTGAACTGGTAATATTTGAGACACGACCCGATCTGACCCGATCTGACCTGATCAGACCCGATCTGGCCCGATCTGGCCCGATCTGGCCGGACCCGACCCGACCTGACCCGACCTGACCCGACCTGACCCGACCTGACCCGACCCGACCGCTCTGACCCCGCGTCTGACCCGCTCTGACCCGCTCTGACCCGCTCTGACCCGTCTGACCCGCCGTCTGACCCGCTCTGACCCCGCTCTGACCCGCCTGAACCGCTCTGACCCGCTCTACCCGACCCGACCTACCGACCTGACCGGACTGACCCCGACCTGGACCCGACCTGACCCGACCTGACCCGGACTGGACCTGAAGCCTGACCCGACCCGACCCGACCCGACCCGACCCGACCCACCCGACCCGACCCACCCGACCCGACCCGACCCGACCCGACCCCCGACCCACCCGACCCGACCCGACCCGACCCGACCCGACCTGACCTGAGCCCGACCTGACTCGACCTGGCCTGCCGACCTGACCTACCTGAACCTGACCGACCTGACGACCTGACCTGACCCGACCCGATCGGACGCCGACCTGACCCTGGGCTGACCTGAGCCTGACCTTGAGCCCTGTCGACCTGACGTGCTGACCTGAACCGTGTGTGCGCAGTTCCCCATTTCACGTACCGACTCGGTCTGACATACCCGGCCCTGCTGAACCTGGGTGCGGCTGATGGATCGCGGTGCCTGTGCTCAGGACTGTTCATCAGTGGCTGGGTGTGCGCCGCCCTGGTCTGACCTGACTGACCCTGTGTGCGGCAGGTTCCCATCACGACCGGATCGGTTGACATGACGCCGGCCCTGGGCTGACCTGACTGACCCTGTGTGCGGCAGGTTCCCATCACGTACCGGACTCGGTCTGACATGACCCGGCCGTGGCTGACCTGGGTGCGGCTGATGATCGCGGTCCTGTGCTCAGGACTGTTCATCAGTGGCTGGGTGTGCGCCGCCGCCACACCGGCCGAGTTCAGTCATCGACTCACAAACTCCATCAAGGCCTGCAACGCGTCCGGTGAGACGAGCGTCATGACAACAATGCGAAACTATGCCGATTCAAAGCAACTTCTGTATCAAGAAGCCCGAGCAGTTTAGTTATCGAACCTTTTAAAAGGATGCTTCTGGTTTTGCATGTTCATTTCATGAGTTTATAAGTGGTTAAAGTTAATACCTCACCATTGGCTTATTTGAATATCATGATTCTATATAAAGAAAAATGGCGTATGCTTCACTAGTCAGACATCCACGGTACATATTCGCATATTGATCTGTCTATCGATTTACGTCACTGCTAGTGTATCGCACTATGGATATACTAGCTCCACCTGCACTCCCGACCCCTTCCTCACATACTGCGCCTCGCACCGTGGTGCCCCGGCGACCACTCTCCTGTGACGTCAGCTGTCTGCTGTCCGGCAGAGATCTCGGACAGTGAGTGGGACCTGCCACAGTCACGGCTGGGAGTACCACGTGCTGTCCTGTACTGTGTCCCCTCCTGACGTACTGTGTCCCCTCCTGTGACGTCAGCTGTCTGCTGTCCGGCAGAGATCTCGGAGAGTGAGTGGGACCTGCACAGTCACGGCTGGGAGTACCACGTGCTGTCCTGTACTGTGTCTCTTCCTGACGTCAGCTGTCTGCTGTCCGGCAGAGATCTCGGAGAGTGAGTGGGACCTGCCCAGTCACGGCTGGGAGTACCACGTGCTGTCCTGTACTGTGTCCCCTCCTGACGTCAGCTGTCTGCTGTCCGGCAGAGATCTCGGACAGTGAGTGGGACCATCACAGTCACGGCTGGGAGTACCACGTGTGCAGCACTGTCTCCGAGTGGTGCGTCGGCCTCCTGTTTGCATTCTTCCTACTCACATTCGTCTACGAGTTCCGGCTGGTTACCGTCGAGAAACCAAAGGTATGTGGACTACGGCGCACTGAGCTAGTCACTCTTCAGAGTTATTCAGCTTCCATATACTTCATGATAAGTTGGGCTGGTCTGTGATGCAGACAACTTGATGATCTGTAGTACCTATTGCGGTAATCAATGTACACTAAGATCGGTGTAATTATAAACTTTGAGTTGAAAACATCATGCCGATGAACGTGAGTGGAATTAAGAAATCAGAGTTCGTGAAGAGGATATTGTCTATGGAGTGCAATGTCTGGTGATGGCAAGCGTTGCTGTCAGTGGAGGTGGCTTCCTCTCAAAGAGCGTCTGGTGGCCGCAATAACGTACGTATGACTTCGGTGGTTATTGGAGCTTTTCGCGGTCAGAGCATAACGTTACTCCTACCAGCTTAGCACGACGGTATTGGCGCCGTGCTTCGGATGGCATGGTGATCTTCGGGTGGTTGTCGGGTGTGCCTCTACTGCCATCTGGAGGGAATGGCTGAAGTGTTAGTTCGGATGCCCTTCGCCAGAGCTGTCCACCAGCTGGCTATGGTGATTGGTGATAAGGATCGTTTCCGGTTCTAGGTGCACTGTGGCGTGATCAAGCCCTATGATGAGGCAGCAGAAGCGACGAGGGCCTAGCATAGTAGGCAGGTTCGTGGTCTCTTTGTGGCTTGTGTTGCGTAGCTTCTATGTAGTCTCGGTGGCACGTGTACTCGTCCGAGCATGATAGTCTCCCCGTTTGTTTCGTTATTTTGTCCGCCTTTTCTACTGTTTCTGTTCTGCTCGTCCAATCCGTCCAACGTCCGATTCGTCCGTCTTTCCACCGTCTGTCCGGCGTTATTTTGCCGTCTCTAGTTGGCCCCTCACCCGATCCGTTCGCTCGTCCTTTCGGTCGGTCGGCGACCTGGTCAGTTAGACTGGTTGACTACTGCGGTGCGGGGTGTTGGGCCGTTTTGGGCAGTGAATCGCACCAGGCTTGGTCACCGTTCAATGCATGGTGCGTCCAATCCGCACCCATACAGAGCTGCCTGCGGAAAGTTGAATGTGTTCTTGACTTCGCATTTAAGCATGTTTGCCTTAAAGGGAGTGTGCCTGCTCTTTTGAAATGTCAAATATATTTGTATTACGGTAAGAAGCTATTGCTTTGATTATTGGTTAACGATAAAATTCAGCGTCTGGAGCCCTTTAGTTGAATTTGTACTTATATTCTGTTCTTGCATTTGTTTTGTTTCAAAATTCAAAAACGATGCGTCACTATAAACAGAGTAGCGAAGATGTTTACCTATAATGGCGCACTGGCAGAGCTAACAACATATGCTAGGCGTTGTAATTAAGAGCAATGCTTTTCTAGTGCGAAAGCTCTCTGGCGACTATTGGTAATTAATCCTACTGCCAGTATGTGGGATTGGCGACTTTGGAATATCTCAGCAACCAAAGTGATTCTGGGGAAATGAAGTACATGGCTAAATTCAGAAAAATGTGTTCTACTGACTAGTGTTAACAACTCCACATGACCAATGTGAGTTCCCTTTAATCTTCGGAAGAAATTCATTATTTTCGTAAACACAACTGCATGATACCAGAATACCATTAATTGTATTAAATGTGTTTGTGTTCCATGTATGGTCCATGGCTGTTTTGCCTTTAACAGCCGGTTTGCAGCAGATTGTGGTCGTATTGACAGACTGGCCCTAGTATATCGTACTGTTTCCTGTCTGGATTGTTTTGTAATTGCTTTGATGTTTGAAATGAACGTCAATTGGCATGGGAGATTTAACCCACATTTGTGCGTCATGGTACATGAAGCAACAAATCCACCCATGCAAAAGGTTCGGACTAAATTTGTATAAAAGCACCTGCAAGACGCATTCCTCGATTCATTTCACCCAGGAATCCTTTTGTCGATGTTGTTTATCATTTGTTCCCCTTTTGCGGGGCCCTTAACCCTATTAGGCAAGGTGTCAAATTCTGCCCACCCATCAGGTTTTTCGCGGATATCTCCGGAACGGCTGGGAGCAGGCCCATACAATCTTAGGCTTTTTCCCATATTTTATTTTCACATATGGAGTCAAAATTTTGAGTACTTAACCTGAACAGAGGTTGTTCGAGGGCCCGGTTTCTGGATGGTTCTTCGGCGACATTTGGCGATAATAAGGAGATGCGATTTTCCCGGCTTCCTCCTAACTGCCATACGTATGAATTAGGAGTTACATAGGTTTGAGGTGATTGAAACAAGTGTGAATTAGTTGATGTTAATTAACTACAAGAGCGTAGCCAAGGGGGTGCATGAAAAGGAGGCCAGATGGCCCCTCTGGCGACCAAGCAAGGGAACCCTGGGGCCGAAGGCCCCAGTGTTTTGGACGGTGTCAGGTGCCCGCAAAACGCCTTACGTGACATTTAACCCTCGCCCTACGGGAGCGTTTTTCACCTTCGCCCTACGGGGGTGGGGCCTGACAGCCCCTCCCCTAACTTCCAAACCAATTAACATAGAGCACCGCCGAAAAAAAAATGTTGCATGTCATGTGAGGAATCTGATGGCATATAATTTTTTGGGTTTCAGGTCAACGGGTGACCTTCCAGGTCAAGTGAAAGTCATAAAATCGACAAAGTCCAAAAATAGCGATTTTGCTCAGACCGTCTTAATTATCAAAATTTTGAAAATAAAACGATTTGGTTACCGTGAAGTTGTTGGTCTTTGAATTAGCTATCTGACCATATATGGATTTTAGGTCTTGGTTTCTTAATGACCTCTTAGGTCACGAAAATCGTCACCATCAATGATTTTTTCTACGGGCGATAAGCATTAGCAACCTCGACTCGATCACGTCCAAAATAGCGATCAGAAAACTTCAAAATTAGAAAGTTATAAATGCAAATAAAAAGGCATGTGCCTAGACCAGTTTGTGCTCCTGAATAAAGAAAATGTATTTATTTGTTCGTATCTGGTCAACTTAAGTCCAAAAAAGTGAATACAAAATGACGTCATAAGTTTCTTACACTTAGGAAGCCATCACTCAGTCAAAAATAGGGATATTGCTTTGAAGTTTGGTTTGGGTTTTGTTTATAATCAGTTCTCTCGTATATGTATGTTGTATTTTTTTAATTATCTTTGCGAATTTTGATTTTGTGGGGATTTTTTCAACATTTTTTTTCATTTTTGGGGTGTCAAAACCCCAAAATTTTGACATTTTGAAATTGTCACATAAAAGCAAGTGTTTTTTACGTTTTTTTTTTGCAATTTGCTGCAAAGCTCTATTTTATATTATTTTTCTAACATTTATCGTTTTTTACGAACATGAAGTCATCTCCGAAACTACTCAATCAATTTCACACAAAATTCGCTAGGAAATGTAATGTATAATTGTTGTAAACTAAGCTACGGAAAATTTGAGAAAGTGTATGTGTAAAAAGTTATTCAAGAAAAACCTCTGGGGGGCTAGTCAGTAGGGCGGGGGTTAAAATGTTGCAACGCAAATAAATAACAGCATTTGCTTGTCTGTTGAAGGTATGTATATGTAAATACGTAGACAAGGGCCCCAGCCAATGTGGAGAGGGCCCTCTGCCAGCTTTTACAGGGCCCTGCCGATCTGCAGATGGGCCCCTGCCGGCATTAAGAGGGCCCCTGCCGGTTGTAGAGGGCCCCTGCCGGTTGTAGAGGGCCCTCTGTTGGCTTGTAGAGGTCCCTGCCGATCTGTAGATCACCCTGCCAATCTTTAGAGGGCCTCTGTCGGAATTTACACGGCCCTGCCAACCTTCGGAGGTCCCTCTTCCAGCCTTTAGGAGCCCTGTCGATCTGCAGAGTGTCCCACCCAATCTGTAGAAGGTCCTCTGCTGGCCTTTAGAGGGCTCTGTCGATCTATAGAGTGCCCTCTGCCAACATTTAGATGGCCCCTGCCGGTTGTAGAGGGCCCTCTGACAGCCTTTAGAGGGCCCTCTGTCGGCTTGTAGAGGGCCCTGCTGATCTGTAGATCACCCTGCTAATCTGTAGAGGGCCTCTGTTGGCATTTAGAGGGTCATGCCGACCTGTAGAGGGCGCTCTTCTAGCCTTTAGGGGCCCTGTCGATATGCAGAGTGTCCCAGCCAGGGGGAGCAAGTGGGGCAATTGCTTCCCCCTTACGGGTCACAGGGGGTCACCATGATTCGCCCAGGTACCATTTGCTTTTAGCTAAATGGTTTTAAAAAAGCCACAGAGGAGCCCTCGAACCAGGCGAGGTCACTCTGGTGCATGCTAAAGGCCCTCAGAACCACCCAGCCCCCCATGCACATTGGCCTCCCGAACATGTCCAGGGGCTCATTGAGCCCTCTTAGGGGCCACAAACCTGTCCAGAGGTCTCTTGCTATGTCCAGAGGCCATTGGAGCCACTCAGGGGCAGGGTTGTGAATAAAACTCGGGTTTTCATCACATAACCGACTGGGTAGTGTTTTTTTGTGGTTAGTTTTTTCAACCCACTCTTAAGCCATGCGACATATGCTGGTATATCCCATTTGGAAACTTTCAAGCTGGCAGACATCATTAGAATGGATGTTACGTGTATTCGATGCGTGTAACGTAACACAATACTACTTGCTAGATTACCACGATTAAATTTCACAATCCAAATATCTCATCTCTTTGGTCAGTAGAGATGGGAGTTCAATGGACGACGTTGTTCCTTAACCCGCGCGGCGTAGGGGGGGGGGGGTAAATATTATCCCCCCTCCCGTATTTCCGCAATAACTTGAAAACAGTTACAGATAACGACGTCAAAGTTTCAGTACCTTACCAGCATCATTTGACGTCTTCCTAAAATCATGCGGAAAAAAGTTTAGACACTTTGGGAGATAATGACGTTTGGATGACGTCATGTCATGCCATTTTGGTTGAATAACGATAAATGTTTGATGCATCGTAGAAAACATAGCTTTAAAGCAAATCACAAACGTAAAACTGTAAAAGAAAGGAAATTTAATTCTCTACAAAATGGCAATTTCGGATTTCCATTTTTGGGGGTTTTGACCCCAAAATAAAAAACGGATTTTTTCAGAAATTTCCCCCCAGAATTGAAAATTTTCAAGGTATTTTAAAAACCGGAATGAATATATGAGAACCAAGTGTAATGAATACCGAAACGAAATTTCAGAGTAATATCTTCATTTTTCAGTGACTGATTGCTCTCCAAGCATAAGTAAGTAATGACCTCATTTTTCAAAATAACTCTTTTCTTTCTTTTTTGACCTGATACCGATGTATGAATGTCATTTTTGTGTTTATGAGACAAAACTAACCTAGAAACATGCATTGTTTATTCATATTAGTCAGTTTTCAGTTTGACCTTTGTGACCTGATTCTTGACCTTGACGGTCCAAGTTGGTAAAAAGGTTGTTTTCTATCGATTTTCGTGCAAAATAACCCCCCTGAAACATGTGTCAAAGACTTTCTTTGACCCTCGTGACCTTGACCTTTGACCTTTGAATGCAATATCACTTTTACTTATGCAGTATAGATGTATTACAACTTGGAGAGCTGTATGTGCCATTGATAGTCTAAATCATAGGATTATATTGAAGTAAGAACCAATAACTTCAATTAACTCGAACTTTCCATATGACCTGACCGTGACCTTACATTTGACCTAACTTGAAAAAAAATCGGGTATAGCATTCGATCGTTTCATGAGAGCTTTCGATCGCCGCCTTGCGCGTCTCGCTGCGGTTATTGGTTCGGAAGATAAGAGGGGGGTAAAATTTACCCCCCCGTTCGGCTGGAGACCCCTACGCCGCGCGGGTTAAAGGGAATGTTTCACTTCTCTGAAAGTTGTCCAATGTACGCCGCTTGTGGTGCAAAATGAAGTTTGCTGCAGAACACATCTACATTTGTTTTCCTCACAAACAGGTGCTCAATTTCATGAAAAACTAAAGTTTTAGTATTTGGGCTGATGACGTCATACGAAGGAATTTTTGGAAATAGAGAAAACCTTCACGCTGAATATGTATGACTAGTGTATGGCTAATGTATAGCCAAATGTAAAACAAGTCTACTTTCATCAACATTTGATAAAGAGAGATGACGACAACGCCTTTAAACGCGCCTGGAGGGGCCTTTGTGCCCCCCATGTTTTCGTAAATTCTTATAAAACCGAAGCGGCGCAGGGCGGTAAAGTTTGGGGACTATTACGGGAACACTAATAGCGGACGTTGACGTAAAAAAATCGAAGTCGGTCGAAAATTTTTGAGTTCATAGAATTGAATTCCCAAAATGCGCCAAGAAACGAGGTCGGCGAAAGCGATTCTTCTGGAACAAACAGTCCAATGGAGATTCAAAGGCCGTTTGGTAGCCATGGTCGATCTTCTCCCCAAACGGAACTTAAGACACATTGCAGTTGACCTGTGACGTCACAGAGGTCAAATCCCAAAAAGGTGACATTTGGCCCGATTTTGGCCTTCCATGACCTCGTTTGACCTTTAAGATATTGACCTAAGGTCACCAAAATTTCCAGAGAAATAAGATCATACAGCAACTACTACCCTGTAATTGAACGTTCCTATGCTCAATACTTTCCGGAGATCTCACGGGGGGGGGGCACTAAAGTGCCCCCCCCCTCCAGTGCGTGTTAGACACAGTGCGCCTCCAGTTTAACTCTCGCAGTGCGCTTTGTTAAGAGGCGGATACTAATACCACTAGGCCTTATTGTGCAGAATGTCAAAACCAAACTCAAATTTACTTCGATTGGACCTCTGTGGGTGTTTTAACTTCTACACTACTTAATTTCAATGCAAATCCAGCAAGATGGCCATCTCAACTCAAATATAATGTTAATGTGAAACATTGCCTTTAAGAAGAGTTGGGAGCAGGGTGGGAAAAAACGGGTTTTTCATCAAAACCCACTGGGTAGTGTTTTGTGTGGGTTTTATTGGTGTTTTTTGGGGGGTTTTTCACACGCTCTTCGCCTGCGATATATGCTGGAATTCCCAATTTGCAACCTTTTAAGCATGCCAAAACACCTTAGACAAGGAATGTACAAGCCATATTGAATGCTGCGACGTACAAAATACACATACCACGATTCCAAATTTAACATTCAAATATCGCAATCTCTTAGGGTCAGTAGAGATGGGAGTTCAATGGAGTGACGTGTTTCCTTAACAAGAGTTGGGAGCCTGAAGTGGTGGACATGAGGGAAATACAACATTATTTCCTTTTTACTCATCTTAAATCTGGAAACAAAATATATCAAACTCAATGATGCACCAATGATCTTTGTTTCTAAACAAAAATACGTCGGGAACTTGTTCAATACTATAAAAAAAAACGGGTTGGGTTTTTTGCTTAAAAAAATACAAAAAAACGGGTAGTGGGTTTTGGGTAGTGCCAACCCTGGTTGGGAGTCTGAATCATGGAATGAGGGGAAATGCAACATTGTTTTCTTTTTAATCATCATAAATCTGGAAACAAAACACATCAAATTCAATGATGCCCAAATCATCTTTACTTCTCAAAAGTTACATCGGGAACTTCTTCAGAACCATTTGGATGAAAAACCTTTTTTTAATTACCCACAAAAAAGTGAGTATTGGGTAGTGCCAATCCTGCTCAGGGGACTAAAAACCTGGCCAGGATCTCTTGGGCATGTCCAGGGGCCATTGAGCCCTTCCATGGACCTCCAAAAGCTGCCCAGGGGCCTCTCAAGCATGTCCAAGGGCCCATTGAGCCCACTCGGGGACCCCAAAAAACTGCCCAGGGGCCTCTCGAACATGTTCATGGGCCTCTCGAACCTCCCCAGGGGCCATTTAAGTTTGTTCAGGGGCCTCTCGAGCTTACCCTGAGCCCATTGAGTCTGTTCGACAAAGCAGCCAGCGCAGTCCCTTGCCAGGTCGTAAGGGTCCCTGGGCAGGCAGGAGGTACTCTTGGGAAGTTTAAAGAGCTCCTGCACAGGGCAGAGATGCCCCTGATCAGACCGAAAGGGCCCCATGGTGGGTCAGAAGGGCCCCTGAACATGCCGAATGGGCCCCTAGTCAGCATGGAGGAGTCCTAGGGCAGGTTGGAGGGTCCTCTGAGCATGTCGGAGGGTCCTCTGAGCATGTCGGCAAGGTGACAAATATTAAATATATATCCCCACTCCACACCATGTCTTTTGACGGATCCCAGATGAGTTCCTGAACAGGTCGGAAAGGCGTTAAAAAGGTCGGAGAGGCCCCTAGACGATCTGAAGGGACCCTGGGCCTTTCAACAGTAAGAATGCAGTGTCAGGGATTAAAGCTCCAAATTTTTGCGCCGCTCCGCGGCGCAATTATATTACAAATTATAGTATATGCGGGTTCACAAATCGTGTCATTTCTCGGCGCATGTACCGTGTGTCCCAGAAAAAAAGTGTACTCAGATCACGGTCAATAATTTTTGTATTGGGAATTGGGCTCACTGTATTCATATACCAATGAACCAGACA
Source organism: Semibalanus balanoides (assembly GCA_014673585.1). Classification (NCBI taxonomy): domain Eukaryota; kingdom Metazoa; phylum Arthropoda; class Thecostraca; order Balanomorpha; family Balanidae; genus Semibalanus; species Semibalanus balanoides. Next base: position 489,564 of record VOPJ01012219.1, read on the forward strand.
TGTGCCTGGATCCGGGATCCAGCTGAGATCTGGATCTCTGTGTCATGTGTCCCTGGATCCACATGAGACATCAGATCCAGGTACACAATAAGCCGAAGATCCACAAAGATCCCAGATCCTGATATATGCAGTGCTTAGGGATCCACTGGGATCCCAGATCCAGCTTCAGGGGTTCGGTTCGTTTCACCGCGGCATCCGTACGCACTCCGATACCAGCAAACAACTGGTTTAACGTGTCGCGGTCAATATCTGGTAGCCTGCTGCTTGTCTTTTTAGCAGCAATGATGGGCCGTATGCACTGGTACACTCGGCCGCGTCCAGCTTCATGTATCTGTCGGGAGATGTCAAGTCTGAGATCTGAGGGGCAGCAGCGGCATGCAGCATCCCGGAGTACGGCAGCTTTGACCGATTGGTTCAGTTCCGAGTAGCGCTGCAGCCTGCACGTCTCCGTCCCGTTTTGCCGCCCTTCTCTCGGACATGATGAGCTTCGGATTTTCATGCGCCGGACAGGTGCATGCTGATCCAGCAACTGCGTCATCTGGTGTACAAAGAAGCTGGTCTACTGTTCGGGGTCGTATGAACGGAATACCGACATCCAGTCCACGCTCGGCAGCTGCTCGTTCCGCCTCATAGCGATGTCCCCAGCCGCGGCCGTGGCGCACCAGTGGCGGCGGTCGCACTCGGCGGAAGTGCAGCAGCGCGCGAGTGAAGCAGTGAGGGCTGAAGTCGCACGGTCTCACTCTCCAGTCCGTACCGCAGCCTCAGGCAAGTTTGTGGTGATCACTGATCAGGTCGAGGATGGGTCCCTTGCAGGGAAGGTGATCTGCCTTATCAGCTGGTACCTCGGCAGCAGGTCAGCCGATCGCCCCCGACCCGGGAGTGTTGCCATCAGTCCGCCTCTGGTCACAGTTCAGATCGCCCGCCAGCACGTTAAGTCCATGCTGCCCGGCAAGCATCCTCTGCATTGTGCTTCTAGGTCGTGGAGGTCTGCCTGCAGCTGGACGGCGGTGGCTGTTGGCGGCCGGTACAAGGAGCACAATGAAAGTTAGTTAAAAGCTGGCGGCGCTACAATCTCGATAAAACCTGTGTTTTTTTGGGGGGCGTGCGTTTAGCCCCAATCCTCATCATATGTCAATGTTTTGGCTTTGTCCGGTGCGATGGACTGGATACGTCAGTTGGTTCCTTGTCGATGCCACCATATTCCTTGTTGGTTCACTGAAGAGCACGGTTGGGAGCTGTAATGGTGTGCAATGCATATTACTGGTTTCAGACTCGCCTGGCACACTTACTTGAATATGCCTTGCCTAATGCGGAATGCCTATGGGTCACTATGCAACTTTCAACTGCTTCCATTGGATGCAAGTAATAATTTTGCGGTAGTTGCCGTTTCTCTTGCTTGCTTCAGTTGCCCCTGCGCTGTGATACTGATGAGGCTATTCTTATGTCCGCTATTTTGGCTCCGTGTGCGCACTGCGCAGTCGGCTGAGCCATCTGCGTTGCCGATGGGTCGTGACAGAGGCGTGAGGCAATCATCTGCATTCTGCAGCCTTAGCTCCAGCCGGCCGGTACACAGATGGCGCTGTACCCGGCTGTATCAGGCTGCACGGGACTGTACCGGGGTCAGGACAGTACCGGTACACAGGTGGCGCTGTAGGCTGTACCCGGCTTTCAGTACAGTGCCGGGGTCAGGCAGTACCGGCACACAGATGGCGCTGTAGGCTGTACCCCAGTACCGGTACACAGATGGCGCTGTAGGCTGTACCCGGCTCTCAGTACAGTGCCGGGGTCAGGACAGTACCGGTACACAGATGGCGCTGCAGGCTGTACCCGGCTCTCAGAACAGTGCCGGGGTCGGCGCGATGGCCGTCAGAGACCTGTTGTGTATCCGAGGCCGAGGGGTGTGGATGTTGTAATGCTGGATATCTTGTTTCCGCTCCAATGCCCCGCCCAGGAGGCTCACTCCGGCACTTTCAGCATGATAAAAGAGTGTCCAGCAAATACCAGCCTCTGATTGGTCGTGACGTCAGCGGCACACGATGCATGCTAGCCGGCATGATCAGCGTGTTAAATCCCATTAGGAGTCCCCTTCTAACTAAAAACGAACAAGGCTAGCAGGACGCGGCAAACAGCGTTCTAGGAGGCTCTCTAGGAGGCCATTCGAAGTTACTGAGGCATTATTTGGCTCAGATCAATATTGAGGTCACCAGAGGTCATGACATCACGTTTTCGAAGTGAAGGACTTTTCGAAGAGACTCCCAAATATATCGGGAAATATGAGAGCTAGTAGCAAACGGAGAAAAGCAATAAAAAGCTCATGCAAATTCAAATTGCCTTATTATTATAATATTTTAGCTCAGGTCCATAGTTTAGGCCCCAGAGGTCACCAAATCATAATGTCAGGAGGACGTTTTTTTTCCAAAACGTTTGTCATGAACAACTTTCCATTGGCTAGACATATAGCAGTAATTTTGACACCATCGTGTTTTTCTCGTAAAGGCGCTTTGAAGCAACATATTAACCCTCGCCTTACGGGGGGGGGCTGACAGGCCTCCCTAAGGGTTTTCTTTCATAGCTATTTACACATGAAGGGCATCTAGCTGAAATTTTCCTTAGCCAAGTTAGCAATAATTTTACGTATCCTGTGACATTTTTATCAAAATTGGTCCAGTATTTTTGGAGATAATGACGTTTTAGTGACGTCATTTCAAAGCAATATCTCTTTTTTTGCTGAGTGATGGCTTCCGAAGTGTAAAAAACTACTGACGTCATTTGTCAAATTCACTTTTTTTTACTTTTTGACCAGATACGAACAAAGTAATACTTTGTTTGTCTTTTTGAGATAAAACTGGTCTGGGAACGTGGATTTGTATTTACATTTATCACTTTCAAATTTTTTAGGTGTTGTGACCCCAGTTTTCGCTGACATGAATGCTAATCGCCATCAGCAATTTTCATCTAGGTGACGATTTTCGTTCCTAGGAGGTCATTAAACAACCCAGACCTTTAAATCGATATTGTGGTCAGATTGCTAATTCAAAAGGACCAAACAACTTGACGCTAACCAAATCATTTTATTTGCATTAACTTTAATCACTACGACGGTCTGAGCAAAATCGTTATTTTTGGACTTGGTCGATTTTATATCTTTCACTTGACCTGGAAGGTCATCCGTTGACCTGAAAAAAATTATTTGCCATTAGATTTATTACATGACAGGCAACATGCTGGTTTTTACCGCGTTGCTCTATGTTGCTTGGTTTGGAAGTTAACAGGGGGTCTGTCAGCCCCCCCCCCCCGTACGGCGAAGGTGAGAAACGGTCCCTGTAAGGTGAGGGTTAATAGTGAAATTTGACTTCAGGTCAATGTCATTTGGTGACCCAGGTAGGTTATGCTATGCTGCATATGAAGCGACGTGAATTGACGAGACAAGCACAATGGTGTCTCTTGTACGTCTATATCTTTCTTCTATCAATAGTTATCGGACAAAAAGTTGCTGGTGGCCTGAGATGACCTCAGCCGACCTTACTGAAGTGACTGAGCAATAATTATACCTGGGTCATCAAAAATTAGCTAAAATAGCATGATTCTGACATAATTGGCCGGATCCAATGCATTTTCTCTGAAAAGGAAACGTTTTTATATTTTTTATGAAATGTAACTTGGATGACCTCAATATTGACCTGAGCCAAATAACGCTTAAGTAACTTCGAATGACCTTGTAAAGAGCTTTCAAATACTTGTTTGCGTCTTACTAACCTTTTGAGTTTTTGAGTTAGAGGAGGGTGATCCCAATGGCATTTAACACGCTGGTCATGTTGGCTACAAAAACCTGTGTTCCGTTGACGTCACGACCAATCAGGGCTTAAGGCGCTGTTTTTGGCCGGAATGGCCCACCTTGTTAAACGATGTTTGGAAGTTTGTGTGAACAACTTGTTTGCATAGTTACAAATATTGAAACGTTCGGAATGTTTCAGAAATGTTTTGAAAGCAATAAATCACTGTTTTACTTGGAAGTTTGATGTAGATCTTTTCCAAGTAATGCAGAAAGTTTTCCTTTTTAGGTTCTGGTAGATTGTCTCTGTATATCGGTTATGAAGAACACGTGCGATGTTACTTTTGGTTCCTGTGCATGTTCGGGAACAGTTTGAATCGGTGCTTTGGTGAGCCAGTGCTCGTAAGCCATTTTACTTGCAAATAGCCTTCGTTGTTCATGCGCCCATGAACACCAATAAAAAGCCATTTTTACTGAGTAACCTTTCCCGGGACTGCCAAACATTTCTTAAAATTATTATCTGTGATTTGCCTTTTGTTGCATGATGCAGCGACAACAAAATCATAGATGTACCAAGTATTCACAATAGGGTTGGGACCACCTGTTGGTGTCAGATGAAACTCACAAAGAATGGGCTTTCGTCATTCGCAAATTTAAGTCAAAATTTATTCTATCAACGAAGCCCTTTTTATTTGCCCCGAGGGCATGGGTCGGTGATGACGTCACAATATAGCAGTCAGGTTGGAGGCGAACACAGTGGTAATGTTTTTCGTGAATAAGTCGTAAACGATAAGAGGCAGGCCACTGCTACTTCGTGACATTTAAGCCAACACAATAGCAGATCGTTTGACACAAAACAAATGCAAAACGGTCGGGAAATTTTTGAGTTATATGGATTTGAAATCGAAGATGGCGGCGAAAAGCATGGTGGGCGAAGCGATATCTCAGGCACTACGAGTCGGATCGGGATGCTTCAAACGCCATTCGACATCTCTCGGTAACCTCATGTCAGAAACATCTCATTGACCCCATTATGGTGACCTATGGCGTCACGGAGAGCTCAAGTTCGTCAAATGCAAACATGCAAACTAGGCATGTTTGAATTTCAATCAATCAATCAATCAGTGTGTTAAAACCCATACACGTAGTGGATATTATGTCTTACGTTCATATAATTTACAAAGCACATCTATAGAGTTTCGCGTGGGTACATACAATGATACAAGTATACACTGAGCAGACAGAGTGATGATAGAGGACACACTAACTAAAAGTATACGCTAAAAGGAAACCTATGATAAAAATAAAACACTCCATAAGAGTATACACATGAGTATAGATACACTACAATAAAAAGTGATAAAAATAAAACACTGTGTATATTATGTACGGGTTTACACCAAAATGACTAGGGTCAGAGTAAAAGGGAACACACACGATACAAGGGTGCGATGATAGAAAAGGTATTACATAAAATAAAAACAACATACAGAGAAGGACAAAAGGTGACGATTAAATATACACTAAAAGCGGACAGCGTGCGTCAGATAGGTCAATGGTCATCGGTCACAGCGATATTGGTCAGCTTGGTCTGACCAATACCCGCACACAGATATGGGGAGCGGATATCCGCCTTCCCCCCCCCCCGAAGGTTTTTCAGGAGTAGGTGGTGCGTAGCGCATCCAAATTTTGTGCAACTGTTTGGGCATCAATTACACACACTTGAACCAAACAGTTTGAAACTCACATTGTGTGATAAGGACATATGTATCTACAATTCATGTATCTTGGATTTTTTAAATCGGTGACCTGAGGTCATGTCAATTTTGTTACCTCCCATTATATGTCTATGGAAGAAAATTGAAATGCGAACCAATCGAGCAAATCTAGCTAAATATTGGTCAGTTTTCATCAATATCACTATTTCGGAGCTAAGGAGAAGAATGCATGTTGTAATTTTCTTCCGTGACCTCTTTGAGGTCAAATCCAATGTGCCTGAAGGGCATATAAGCATTGCTCTAGCTTTTATACATAAACAGTTTTAGGCAAAAAACTTTTTCCATTAAATTAAGCATTTTTACCTTTGCTGACCTCTGGAGCCTGAATTATTGACCCTATCTCAAATCTGAGGAGATCATGCAGAAATAGCGTTTCAAGGTCATTTCAGTGCTCTTTACGGAATGCTCCTAGTTAGTTACTGATCTAGCCCGGATTATGTGAAGCATTGCTCAATTTTCTCGAAATATGGGAAAATTGGACCTGGTTTGACCTCTGGTGACCTCAATATTGACCTGATTAAAAAATAATTAAGTATTTTCTCTAGTACTCGTCGCGGCCTGCCTAACGCCGTTTTCCGCTTCTCGCTACGTTGCGTAGTTTTCGAGATCTCTGGTGTGTGGGTGGGGCGGTTATCCCCCCGTCGGTTCTAAGTTGGCTCAGACCCCCGTCGGTGCGCGGGTTAACCCGCGCACTACAGGGAGTTCGCGCCGAACACGAACTGCAGGGGAGGGTGATTTCCGCCCCCCCCCCGTAGATCTCCAAAACTAAAGAACGTAGCGACAAGCGGAAGAACGGCATTAAGATAGCTGCTAGGCAAGCTTCTATCGAAAGTATGTTTCAGTGCTTTTCTGAATCAGGTCACCAGATTGAGGCACCAGTGGTTACCAAGGGTCAGATTTTCCCGGTTTTAGGACTCTGAGGACTCTTTTTCCAGAAACCCCGATTATCTTTTATTCATCGGAAACTATGATACTTAGGAGCAAACAATTGGAGAGGCAATCGATAGCGTATTGAAATTTGGCAATCGCATGTATGGTCCTCAAAATTGATCTCAGATTCAATAGTTCATGGCTCCAGAGGTCATGAAAGGTTCAAAAATTACTGTTTTTAGCCAAAAACAGTTTTTCGGAATAGCAGTCACCTAAAAGAAGATAGAGGAAAATCATTTTGACGCCATCGTGTTTGTTCTCATTGCATGCGCTTTTGAAACATATACACGGTGACCTTGTAAGCGTCAATTTCAAAATTTGACCTCAGGTCAAGGTCCATTTGGTGACCCAGGTAGGTCAATGTTGGCATAATGGGCAACGCGGCTAGTCGAGACGAAACACATTGGTGTTCAAGCTAATTCGTCTATCTCTTTTCTATCAAGAGTTATTAGCAAATTCATTGCTGATGGACCTCAGATGACCTCAGATACCTTGTTAGAAATCACTGAAGCAAAATTGCACCTTGATCATTCAGAGATGAGCTAAAATAGCAATGGATTCTGAAAAGAATTAGCCTATCCAGATGAATGGTTTACTGAAAGGGAAGCATTTGTTAATTCCCATTCCTTATAATGGGGGAGTTCAGGAAAATTGACCTGACACTTTGTGTCACAAGATACGAAAAATCCGAGATATACGAATTTTTAGTACTGATTTTCTTATAATATCCTGCCAAGTTTCAAAGAACTTTCGAAAAGCACTGTGGCTTTGGGCACGAACGCAAACATTTTTGAAGGTTGAGGTCACTTGACATGGACTTGTGACCTGACCTGAAGATGACCTTAAGCAAAACTTTTCCAAAGTGTGGGTAATTGATGCCCAAACAGTGTACGAAATTTGGCGGCGCTCGCGCCGCCGTTTTTCCGCTTACTCCTGAAAAAACCTGAGGGGGAATCAACCCCCCCTGCAGTGCGCGGGTTAAATGTATGAACCGTTGCGCCATCGCAGGCACCCGGGCAGACGGTTCCAGGCAGCCGCAGCGCAGTAGGAGAATCCTCTCTGCGTGGCAGTCAACTTAGGCCTGCGGAGGCTCAGCCTCCCCCGATTCGTGGCTCGCGTATCACGCTGGGACACAGCGGAACTGATAACAAAAAGTGTGTGAATCTTTTTTTAACGAACTTGACCTGTCCGTGACGTCATAGGTAACCATAATGGGGTCATTGCGATGTTTCTGACATCAGGTAACCAAGAGATGCCGAATGGCGTTTGAATCATCCCGATCCGACTCGTAGTGCCTGAAATATTGCTTCGCCGACCGCGATTATCGCCGCCATCTTCTATTTCAAATATATATTACTCGAAAATGTACAGCACCAATTTTTAATGTTTTGCCTTCAAACGATCTGCTATTGTGTTGGCTTTAATGTTTTGCCTTCAAACGATCTGCTATTGTGTTGGCTTAAATGTCACGAAGTAGCAGTGGCCTGCCTCTTTTCGTTTACGATTTTTTACGAAAAACATGTGCCGCTGTATTCGCCTCCAACCGGACTGCTCTATCGTGACGTCACGATATTGTCAGCCAATCATCGATTAGTATATTTAATACGTTTTAATGTTTTATTGTTTGTTTTTTCGTTCATTTATCAACTTTATAATGCAATATTATAGCATCAGGATAAGTTAAACATTGCGCATCTTTTGAGCATTGCTAAGGGGTACCTTGCAAAGCAGGTCCCAACCCTATTGTATACCTGTGTTGAAGCATGTCGGGTTATCCTGCGTATGTATGTATGTGTGTGTGATGTGTGTGTGGGGGTTATCCTGCGTATGGTGGGGGGGGGGGGTTATCCTGCGGTATCTGTGTGTGGGTGCCAATGTGTGGGACGCGTGTGCCGGCTCTGACCTTGGACATTCGTGCTGGCAAAGCTGCTGCGGGTTGCGCCACTGTGCCGGCTCTAGCCTTGTGGACTCGCTGCTGGCAGCTGCTGCGGGTGGCCACTGTGCCGGCTCTGACCTTGTGACTCGCTGCTGGCAGCTGCTGCGGGTGGCCGCTGTGCCGGCTCTGACCTTGTGACTCGCTGCTGGCAGCTGCTGCGGGTGGCCACTGTGCCGGCTCTGACCTTAGTGACTCGGCTGCTGGCAAGCTGCTGCGGGTGGCCCACGTGCCGGCTCTGACCTTGTTGGACTCGCTGCTGGCAGCTGGCTGCGGGTGGCCACGTGTGCGGCTCGACCTTGGTGACTCGCTAGCTGGCAGCTGCCTGCGGGTGGCCACCTGTGCCGGCTCTGACCTTGTGACTCCGCTGCTGCAGCTGCTGCGGTTGGCCGCTGTTGCCGGGGCTCTACCTTGTGAGCTCGCTGCTGGCAGCTGCTGGCGGTGGACGCCCGATACGTTGCCGGCTCTGAACCTTGTGACTCGCTGCTTGCAGTGCTGCGGGTGGCGCCCTTGTGCCGGCTCTGACCCTGTGACTCGCTGCTGGCAGCTGCTGGCGGGTGGACGCTGTTGCCGGCTCTGACCTTGTGACTCGCTGCTTGCAGCCTGCTGGCGGGTGGCCACTGGGCCGGCTCTGACCTTGTGGACTCGCTGCTGGCCAGCTGCTTTGCGGGTGGCCTCTGTGCCGCTCTGACCCTTGTGAACTCGCTGCTGGCAACTGCTGCGGGTGGCCACTGTTGGCCGCATCTGACCTTGGACTCGCTGCTGGCAGCTGCGCGGGGTGGCCACTGTGCCGGGCTCTGACCTTGTGACTCGCTCTGCAGCTGCTGCGGGTGGGCCACTGTGCCGGCTCTGACCTTTGGTGACTCGCTGCTGCAGCTGCTGCGGGTGGCCGCTCTCTTGTGCCCGGCTCTGACCTTGTGACTCGCTGCTGGCAGCTGCTGCGGGTGGCCGCTGTGCCGGTCTGACCTTTGTGACTCGCTGTGGCAGCTGCTGCGGTTGGCCGCGCTGTGCCGGCTCTGACCTTGTGACTCGCTGCTGCAGCTGCCTGCGGGTGCGGCCAACTGTGCCGGCTCTGACCTTTGTGACTCGCTGCTTGCAGCTGCTGCGGGTGGCCACTGTGCCGGCTCTGACCTTGTGACTCGCTGCCTGCAGCTGCTGCGGGTGGCCACTGTGCTGCATCAGCGCCGCTGGATCGGCGTGGAGTGTCTGGAGCCGCCGCCACCGCTACTGCTGCTGGCGCGCCGCAGCCGCCGCTCCGCCCCCGCCCCCGCCATCGTGCCCGTCGCACAGCCGCCGCCGGCCGCCGGCGACCGCTACACCTATACACCAGTCAGCCAGGGGGCACTGGTGAACGCCTCGTAACGCCCTGAGGTGACGTGACGTGACGGACTGGCGTGACGGACTGGCGTGACGCTGTGACGGACTAGTGTGACGGACTAGTGTGACGGACTAGTGTGACGGGCCCTCATTACGGGATGAGAGGGAGAAACAGCTGCGGGGTGGCACGGGTGCTAAGTCACTGGTTCTGATCGGTTTGACCCGTCGTTTCTCCAGAGGGCGGTGATGCAGAGTGTATGTGATGTGGTTTAAGTGTGGTGATTTGTGACTGTGTTTGTGTCTGCGAAGGAGGAGGCGGCGATGGTATTGGTCGTAACAGGTCTTATTGTGCTTACTTGGTACTACGCTGTGCTGACGCAGTACCCACTTCCCTACCGATCGATAGGGAAATAATTTAAACGACGTTGCCAATCCAAACTTTTGCATTTTTATATGGTGCCTGATTTTTGGTCGAGGTATTATTTTATTATTATGTCTGTCGGATCTCTACTTGCCCAAATTGACACATTCAGTGTTAGTATAACTAACAATAATACTCCTTGGGTTCTGCTCGACTGAAATGGACATAAGCAACCTTTCTTTTCACTAGTTTTCACTAGTGGCTTTACGAGTATTGTGCAGACCAATGCAAACGTCAGTGTCGGCTGACTTGATTGATGCGATTGGCTTTCTACTGGTGACTGTGCACGTCAAACGTGCGTACGACTGAGCGGCTGAGCGCCTGTTAGTGTGTGTAGTGGTACACACCGCCGGAGTGTACTTTTCAGATGTGACGAACTAGTGAAGATCTAGTGATGATCAGCGGGGGCCTCGTATCCGCCATACTTCTTTCAAGTGCCTTTATGATATCTTCCGAATGCCTTCGCGGGGCTGTGTACGTTGACCTCGGGTTCTGTCGCCGGCTCTTGTTTCAAGGGCCTAGTAGTGTCGCAGCTGAGGAAGCTGCCGGTTGTGGTGTCGGGTCCGGCCCGGGCTGCGGCGGTCCGGTTAGGGACGCCGCTGCGCCTATCAGCGACATTGGCAGCACAGCGGACCGCAGTCAGCCGGCCCGATTGCGCCCAATGTTAACTCCGACGAAGGCGCAGTGCTGTGCTAAATGAGTCGCAGGTGGTGTGACATGTGCAGTGTGCACGCGCTCTGTTATCGGCGAAAATCGTTTTATTCTTCAGAGGTCGTCTCTGGACTGTTTTTTTATTTATTCCTCATTCAAAGCTCTTCACCTTTTAGCATCAAGTTGGAAAATACAAGTTCAATCAAAAATCAATGAAATTCATTACAGAGTGCCCAGCCCCTGTCCAGACGGCGTGTTCGCCTGTCCGGCGTGCTCGCCCGCGTCCAGCTCAGAGTTGACTACTTTATGGTCTAAGTTTACAACAGCAGCCACAATACCGTGCTAAGCGGTAGTATCCAGGTATAAAGGCAAGCCATTCGTCGTTCAAACATTCTAAATTAATCGTATGCAGTGCATTTATTGAAAATTTGATATGCAGACAAAATGTAATACAAAAATGAGTTTGACTGATGTTAAGTTTGATTGGACTTTTTATTTGAACTTGACTTCTTTAATTTGACGTTAAAAAGGTTGATGTTGATCTTTGCCGGTCTACTCCCTTTTTGCGTTTTCTCTGTCCGTGTATTTTTTATCCTTACCAGAGATACCTTCACTGGTTAATAACCAGGACAGGATGTATCTATTTCCCACAAGATCAAAACAAGTTTAAGAAATGTTTACCAAGAGATTACTCGAGTCTTTATTTATATGTAATGCATGGCTTGTGTTATATCATTAATCGGTAGTTCTTATCAGCTGTAGACTCATTGACATTTGAACGAAATGCGACTACATCTTTTATTAAACGTTTCCCTTAAATTGTCAATCGCGCTACCTATTCAGATAATTTTTGCGTACATCTGAAACTACGATGACAGTATTCCTTGTTTGTTGAAAATGCACTTAAACCTGTTCTAATGGTTAATTTGGAAATATCTGCCTACCTCAATGGCAACAGTCGCCTTACATACCTTGTATGGATGTCTGAGGTTTTATATGAGCCTAAAGTTAATCAGATGCTGAGCGGTAGCCGGTAGTAGGTCGGTGATCAGATTGTAGCTCGGTGCGTCACGTGGACGTGGGTAACAAAAAACAAAACAAAAACAATAGCTGGACTCAAAAAGGTTTCCAAATTCATATTAAACATATTTGATGATTTTGAATTACTGTCGTAAAAATGGAATAGCAGTCTATGGACATGATTCAGTTACGTGGTTTCTAAAGAAGCTTTTACATGGGCGCAAGTTGACCTTAATTGTCGACGCGCCCAAAAACCCCAATAAACAAAAAGTTATTACCACTTTCAAAACTAAATTGTTCCTGAAGATATTATCACGTATAGTGATTATGTTTATATGAAGTAACCGATCAAGTTAAAAATTGTCCTAAGATGGTACATAACCTTTGGTAACGGTTAGTTTAAATAGTCGACCTCCGCGTCGTCTCTAGTATAAACCCCATTCTACGTAGAACCTATTGTACCTGCTGATAGTGTGCAGTGCTCCCGATCTTCCCCGCCCCTCCTGCCCCTGCCCTGCCGCCCCGCTGATGCCTAGATAGCGTGTGGCTTGTCGCGGCTTGCAGTGCGACATGTACTCTCTCTCTGTGTGTGGTGTGTGCTGCGTGTGGTCGTGAGAGGCCTTTACTGCCCTCTGACGTCTGACTTCTGCCGACGTCAGTTGTGATGTGCGAGTCGGATGGCGAGCCACTCGCCACGCCGAGCTGTGTTGGTGGTGTACCACTGTACCATTGCCATTGGCACCGTGTGAGATCCGTGGAACGGTGTGATTCGTCCAAGAACAACTTACTAATGCAATGCTCGGTGAGGATATAGTGGTGCAGTTTCGCTTGGTGATTGAGCCTGAGAAGCGGAAGGCTGAACTTGATCGAGACAGGTGTTATTGTGAAATGAGTTTTAAGATTGACGACAGGAAGTGCTTACTTTGTTCCCGCGGCGCATTGTTTTCCTTATCAGCATTTTGAATTTTGTTTTTAAAGTAACCGACACCGTTATTATTAGCCGGCGGCGTTTTCAATGTGGTTGTAATAGTTTTGATTCTCGTCCATCAAGCATTAATTGCTGTTCAAGCATTAATCAAACATTAATTGCTCTTCCACAATCTGGTTGGTCTTATCACAATTCACCCCATGAGACAAAGCAACTGAGCAAGAGGAAGACCAGCGCTCATACCATTTCGATTCAGTTTGGTACAACCCTGCTGAAAATCCGATCCTGACCACCGCAATTGTGTCAGACTTATACCGACAAACTCTGAGTCCTCGCACAAGTCTCCGAAATATCCACGGCACGTACAATTTCGCAATCAGCAGAGTTTGCAGACAGACCTGTTACCAGTCTCCTCTTCCGCCAAGCAACGCCTTACTGCCCTCCAAATGCCTTTGCCGAGCTGTTTCGCGGTCAGCAGTTCTCTGCGGCTGCCTTGCAGCCACCAGCGTGTGTCTGGTGCCGTCCGTCTGGTCGGCTGTCGCGGCGGCACGCGGCAGTGTTGTGCTGAATTGTCAGCCGATCGTATGCGGCGGTCGTCGCGCCTTGTGTGTCGGGACGTGCGAGCGTCGCACTGCGTTGCGCCAACGGAATGCCGACGAGGCACCTGACTGCGGCGCCGCGTCCACGCTGCACCGGTACTCGGCTGTTTGCGTGCATACATCAATATTTAATACACTTGTTACCTGTTGGAAGTGTTGGGTTTGCTCAGTGTGTGTGTGTGCGCGTGCCGTAATACGGCGACTCATGGCGAATGTCAGGACTGGCGGGATCGAGGACGACGACAAAATTAGTTTTAGGACTAAATCCGAAAGTACGACAGTCTCGACAAATTACTGTGTAAACACGCGCACTGTCGGGGGTTCCCGCAAACTACAAACTGCCGGGGGTTGATTCCCGCTCCCTAAGATCTTGAAAAGCACGCAACGTAGTGACAAGCGGAAAACGTCGTGAGATAGCTCGAGACAAGCTCTATCGAAAGTTTATATTTTTCAGGTCAGGTCAATATTGAGGTCATCCGAGGTCACCAAAGGTCAAACTTCGGCTGTATTTGAGCGTCCTTGTTAAAACCGCCTATATCTATATAAGATAACTAAAAGAACTAGTGACCGCGGAAAAAGCAATCTAAATATTTGCTAACAGTAAAAAGCATTTGCTAACAGTAAAGTTTCATCAGAATTGTCCCAGGACCAATAGTTAGGTCAGCAGCAGCCATTTAATTTGAAACATAAAAATCGATGAATTTGCTTAAGCAATTTGGACAGGATAAAGTCAAACATATTTGTAGGTGTGATAAAGTAAAACATATTTGAACATTGTACTTGTCTCGTCGAGAGGCATCGAATGATATCTTGTTAGTTAAAAATAAAAATCCATTAGTTAGGTCAAACCGAAGAAATTGAGCTGACCTGAGGTCAGGTCAAGACCTTAGGCCAAGTCAATGTTAACTCTTACACCATTGGATTCGTCTCGACAAGCCAAATACAATGGTGAAAACCCTATTGCTCTACCCTGGTTTGGTAAAGTTTTTGTAGAAGAACCATGCGTGACGTGACCTGGGCTGTTGGTGTTGGGGCGGATCACGGGAACTGACGTGGGGAAGAGATACATGACCGATCATCTGTCGAGATATACTCCGTTAGTCTGTGTGGTGGGAAACCCTATCCTTATGTCCACCACTAAGTACTAACCAAACTCCAAAGACCATCATGACAATCTTTATCCGAATTCCGAGCAGCGAGAGACCTATATGTTGACTAACGACTGGCCAGCCTCATCACAAACAAATGCTGTGTGAGGTTAGGTGAAGCGCATTGCATTGCGATCAAAATTTATAAGTATTCGCGGGGTTCCAAGGGAAGAAAGTTCACAACTCGGAAATGGCAAGAAATAGTTGGATCACCAGTACTGCAGATCGATTCGCCAAGTCAATAAACCCCGCATGCAAAATGTGTAAAGTGTTGCATATTGTTGCAGTGTTGCGAGACGCTGCAATTGTTGCAGATGAAGTCGTAGAGCCCTGATTCCGCCACCACTGAGTTCAGCGGCCTAAATTAGCCCGAAAATATATGTTTTACGAAAAATGATTTTTTGCAATTTTGACCCACCATGCAATGATGCAAAGCCCGATTGCACGCTACATATGCACTCTCATAGATAACTGTAGCGACTACACTCAGTGGCGTATTTAGAAATCCCCCAAGGGGATTTCTAAATACAAGCCCTCAAGGGGCGCCAAACCCGTACCTACATGAGGGCGCCGTCAGCGGGAGATGTTGCTGAGCGGGGGGGGGGGAGTAGGCTCCGATAAATTTCCGAGGTTGCCCTCCCACCAACACCATACCTTCCAATGACCACCCCTCCGATGCACCTCTGAAGGCGTCATCCCACTTAGCTCCGAAGGTAACCTTTCGATACAACTTTAAAACTCGCCCTTCCCCATGCCCTCAAAGGCGCCCTCCGGATAACACTTCCGAAGGCGCCCTCCCAAATTATCTCCGAAGGCGCCCTACGATACATCTCCGAGGGCGCCCTCCCAAATAGCTCCAGAGACACCCTCTGTGAGACCAGAGCTCACGCCCCCGCCTCACATTCAGCGAATGACGCCCTTGGAGATATGTAGGGAGGGCGCCCTCGGGCCTCGGAGATATGTATCTGAGGGTGCTTTTCAACTATGTGAGAGGGCGTCTTCAGAGTTGAATCGTATCGGTGAGCCTTGGAGGTATGTCGGAAGGCGTCTCCAGAGATGTATCGGAGGGCGCCTTCATACGCCTTCTCGTATATGTATCGGGGGACACCTCCGAAAGTGTATTCGAGGACGCCTTTGCAGGTATGTGGGAGGGCACCATTGCATCGGAGACATATCGGAGGGCGCCTTTGGAGCCTACAGAGTGTAGATATTTGGGAGGGCGTTTTCAAAGTGCATGGGGGGGGGGGCTTTGGAGTATGTAGGAGGGCGCCTTCATATTTGTATCGCGAGACATCTTTGGATGTATATTGGGAGGGCGCCTTGGAGGTATGTTTGAGGGCGCCTTCAGAAGTTAATCAAAGGGCGCCATGGAAAGCATGTGGGAAAGCGTAGAGGTGTATTGGAGGCAAGGGTGGATCCAGGGGGGCCAAAGGGGCCATGCCCCCTTCCAAAGGTCCTGAGACTATGTTTTGCCCCCCCAAACGGTCGTACGTACAGTTGTAAAAATTGTTTTTGCAACAGTAAAAATACAGCCGTCCACAGTGCAAACTCGAAAATTTTGCGCCGCTTCGCGGCATGACACAAAATACGCAATTGTTTAATGAAAAAAATGGGGAAAATGGGAAAGTTAATTAATTAAGTGTCTGTCAGTCTCCCCTTGGCAATACCTATTTGCTCTGTGTCGAAGTTGCTGGACCAAAATTGCTAATAGTGGGACCAGGCCAGGACCGATCTCCCTAAGCCATTTTGTCCCAGGCTCTCTAGATCCGCCAGGGACCATTTATATGCGGAAAGCCGTTCAACCGCTTTGCTGTTTTCAAACCATTGCAACTG
Organism: Semibalanus balanoides; assembly: GCA_014673585.1. Classification (NCBI taxonomy): domain Eukaryota; kingdom Metazoa; phylum Arthropoda; class Thecostraca; order Balanomorpha; family Balanidae; genus Semibalanus; species Semibalanus balanoides. Next base: position 505,894 of record VOPJ01012219.1, read on the forward strand.
TTACCAATTTATTTGTTGCAGTTCGGTGTATATATACATATATGTATTATTTTATTCATATACCTAATTATGAGCACTTATTACCCACCGGTCATCGTGATTTACTATCAGAAGATATAATTATCAAAAACTACCTTAATTTCAATATTTATTATCATACCGAAATGTGCAACCAGGCATGGGGTTATCTGAGTCTGGTTCCAATATTAAATTGTAGTTTTCCACGACCAAAAATTACACTTTTACGCCACTTCGCAGCGTCACATTTGTCGCCATCGTCATAACGAAGCCATCGCCATCGTCTTCGTTTCATGTAACGGTGAATTGAATGAATAGCATATTTAGTTTTTTGTTCTCTACAAGGCAAACCGCTTATGTTTCTGGGTTTTATCAGGCAAACCCGTAAAAATTTCGCGCCGCTTCGCGGCGCTACCTATAACAAATACCTATTTTGATATAAAATCCACAATACACAATGGCAATGCTGCAAAGGCTTACATACACGCATAAAAATGGGTTACATTTTTGCGTCATTTCAGCCCATCCCCCACTTCAAAAATTCTTTATCAGCGACACCCTTGGGTACAGTGGACAATTTAAATAGTTTTGTTCTGGTACTTGTTAGCAATGTCGGAACAATAAACAATTGCAAGTGAGATCTTCCTTTTTCGATATTCAAGAGCCTAAAAATCCTGTAGTTGCAAAATAAGTGGACCAAAATCCTGGGAAGAAATTTTTTGAAATTGGGGAGTAGGTGGATCCGCTAAAAAATAGGTTTACCCCCCCCCCCTCCCAAAAAAAGTATGGATTCCGCCCTTGATTGGAAGGTCACCTTTTGGAGCTATGTTGGAGGGCACACCTCTGGAAGTATTTGGGAGGGCGCTTTGAAGGTGTGTGGAAGGGCGCCTTCAGGTGCTGTACCGGAGCGCGCCTTACATTCAGTGAAACGCGCTTCATGTTCAGCCGGAGCGCGCCTCACATTCAGCAATGGGCGCCTTCTGCGCCCTTCGCTGTATATGAGGCGCATTTCATGAACCGAAGGCGCCTTCGGTGCATGAGGGCGCCTTCGGTTCATGAGGGCGCCCTCGGCGCCCAGGGGGGGGGGGCATGGTGCGGTGACCCCCCTAAATACTCCCCTGACTACACTGCAGTTCTCTATGGTATGGTTACTACAGTTACATATGACACCATTTCATATGCCTACCAAGTATCAGCAAAACACTGAAACGGTCAGATCACAGTCGAAACTCGCAATGCAATGATACTATAATGTTTCCTCCGAGCTTCGACAACTACATGATCGAAGCATGGCCCCAGCACGGCAGTTGGGATTTGGGAAGGACCAGCCTCAGAGGCGTAGCCAAGGGGGGTCTCTAGGGTCCCTAGGGACCCCCCTTGGACAATTNAAAATACAGTAGCCCAAATCTGGAAAGAAACTAGAAATTAGGGGTAGGCAGGGTTCGCTAAAAACGGTTAAAAAACGGCTGGCTGGATCCGCTCTTGCTACGCCTACAGAACGTCCCTCAAACCACTTTGGCGCCCCTATCAGAATGGCAGGGCGCCCCTCAGACCCAAGGCGCCCCTAAATTGGCCTGCGGCCCCCCCCTCCTAAAGAATCCTGGATCCGCCCCTGGTCATAACGGGAAAAGAACACCCACCCACAACACATTCACAGGCACACACAATTATAAAGCATGTAGAGTAGAGCCATGTTCCAGAATCCATATATTCACTTCTGCTCTGCAGACTCTATATATCTGGACCGCGACTGTACACTACATACTGTTAGATCTGGGCCGTGGCTCTACTGTACAGATTGTATGTCTGCAACGTGACTGCATACTACAGATTGCATATCTGGATAGTGGCTCTACACTACAGACTGCATATCTGGAACGTGACTATGCACACACAGGGCACAGACTGTATATCCGGACCGTTGCTGTATACTATAGAGTATAGACTGTATGTCTGGGCTTTGACTCTACACTTCACACTGTATGTCTGGACCATGGCTCTACACTATAGACTGCATGTCTGGAACATTACTCTAAACTACAGTCTGCAGACTGTTTATCCGGACCGTGGCTGTACAACACTGACTGTTATGCCCGGACCGTGGCTGTACAACACTGACTGCGTATAATCTGGGAACATTACTCTAACTAGCAGTCTGCAGACTTGTTTATGCCGGACCGTGGCCTGTACAACACTGACTTGTATATCTGGAATATTTACTCTAACATAACAGTCTGCAGACTGTTTGATTCCGGACGTGGCTGTACAACACTGACTGTATATCGCAACATTACTCTAAACTACAGTCTTGCAGGACTGTTATCCGGACCAGTGGCTGTACAAACTGACTGTATATCTGGAACATTAATCTAAACTACAGTCTGGCAGACTGAGTTTATCCGGACCGGGCTGTTACAACACTGACTGTAATATCCTGGAACATTACTCTAAACTACAGTCTGCAGACTGTTTATCCGGACCGTGGCTGTACAACACTGACTGTATATCTGGAACGTTGCTCTACACTACAGACTGCATATACCATGACTCTAATCTACCAACTGCATGTCAAGGCCGCTGCTCCACACTAGAGACTGCACTTCTGGAACGTGGCTTTACTCTACAAACTGTATTTCTGGGTTGTGGTTACACACTGCAGATTTTGGCCGTTGCTATACAGTCTACACTTAAGACTGCATGTGCATATATTTTGCTCTAGTCTACAGACTGTATGTCTGGAATATGGCTCTACTCTATACATACTGTATATTTAGTATAATTTGTGTGCATGTGAATGTGTTGTGCGGTGGGTGATCTTTTCCCGTTAAGATGAAGTTCTTTGTCGGCCCATTGCAGCCGCTCCAAGCTTCAGAACGGCTGCTAAGCTTGATTATTTCATGCACGTTTCAGGACGAAGGCGCTGACGGTATACGTGTGATCGAGTCGTGTTTTCAGTGTACTTATGATGTTTAAACGTAAGAAAAGGTTTGTTTCATGTAGTTTTATAAAAGCAATAATGTGACGCCACCTTAAAAGAAAAGTAAACAGGATACCTTTCCTGTCACTGCAGAGAAACAGTAATGCAAACTTGCACAACGTTTCACTGTTATTGGCTAATATGTCGGTATTCATTGACTCTTATGCTAATAATATGAGTGATTTTAATAAAGTTGCTGTGATTTGTAGATTATATTTTCCATTTTGACATGTTTTACTTCAAATACGTTTATTTGTATTACATAAACATTGGTTCAAAAGCAGCAAAATCTATCATTACACACGAATGTAGGTGGCGCTAGTGTCGGTTAATGCATTTGAATAGGCTCTTAGGAAGTTAGTAAAATGACTTAAGCCACATGTACGCCGATTCTTGTGCGTAGTTTTACACACCAATCTTCTTTGTATGACCAAGCGCCAAAGAAAAACATATTTTCCTGATGATCGAAGATACAAACTTGAATGATGACACAGCCTAATGCACACGCCACACACCGTCAGGCTCGCACGCAGCCGAGTTCCTCATGCTGAAGACCGTGTGGCCGAGCATCTCCCGAGACACGGGAGAGACAGCGCCAACGAGCAGGCCCCGACACGGGGGAGACGCGTTCCAGCAACAGGGACCGGTCCCCGCCCCCGATCTCCGCTGCCACACGGGGACCGACAGAGACGAAAATACTCGTTAAGTTGATCTGCTGTCGCGTCTGGCCGACTGATGCTGACTGATTGGCCCTGAAGGACGAGCAAGGACCCCTCATGCAAACTAAGGGCCCCCTCAAGCCGACCGAGGCTCACTCAAGCCGACAGAGGGGCCCTTAGATCGATCGAGGCCGTTTAGGCCGACAAAGGGCCTCTCAGGTCGAACAAATGCTCCTCAGGCCGACCAAGGGCCCCGTCAAGCCGGCCGAGGTTCTCTCAAGCCGATCAAGGGTTCTTAAAGTAGACCTAGGGCCCCTCAGGCCGACTGAGTTCTCATTCAGACCGACTGAGGCCACCTCCAGGCCAACAGAGCTTAACCGTTAAGCCGTTAAGAGAGAGCGGTTAAGAGAGAGCCGTTTAGACGTTAAGAGAGAGGGTCTCTCAGGCCGAAGAACAGCTCCTCAGGCCGACCGGGCCCCTTCAGACCGACCAAGGGTCCCCTAAAGCCAGCAGAGGTTTCTGCAAGCCGTCCGAGCCCCCCTTCTAGTCGATCGAGGGCTCTCCAGGCCGGCAGGGGAACCCTCAGACCGAACAATGGACCTAAGGCAAACATCATGGCTCCTCAGGCCGGCTGGGACCCCATCATTCAGTGGACGAATAACTCCTTCAGGCCGGCCGAGCTCGTCAACAAGTCAAACCAGACCCACTCAGGCGCACCGCGGGATCGTCAGGAAACAGTTCACCTTCAACATGGGTTTTGAACAGAGATAGCAGTTTTGTAGCCCGTGTTGAAAAACACCTAACTGCAAGTTTTCTGGGCTGAAAGAGCTCTCCAGCCGAATAGATTTGACTTTTTGTCGAAGGACTGTGGGGCTCACGCCTGGGCAGAGGCTATTGTGGGCCGCACACGCCTGGGCAGAGGCTGTACAGTAATCTTACGCGACATTACATTTGAATCTATTGGCTGAGCCGCGTTTGACGTTGCGGCGGAGAGTAGCATATAGTTCTCGATGAATTAATAATTTACGTCCTTCTGTTCTGAATCGGCGCGAATGTATGGCTAATTTTTGACATTATGAAAAGAAGTTGTATTTGAAAATATAATCAGAAAAAAGCAATCCAAGGTGAACTATTTCCTTTAACCAAGGACCCCATCAGGCCATCCTCGTTAACCTCCTGGAGGGGCCATGACCCACTAAGCCTTGGACACGATGGTCCGATGCCTTTTGATGGCTTGATCCCCTCGATGTTTCTCAATATCAAACCTATTATTTAATCATAGATGTTGGATATCTAGGATATTGCAATACCAGGGAGCCTGAAAGGCTGTATTGACCCTACCCCGTAACCCCAAATAAACAATACATTTACAACAAATTCCATCGAGCCGCGACGGCTAAATTCGATAATCTGAACGCTTGAACCTTGCAGCTGCGAATTTGTTAGCAGAAGACATTCCATGCTACCAACTTATTCATTATATAATAATATATAAAGCAGTCGCAGATGGAATCACAATGCTCGTATACCTACTTCTAAGATGGAATACCCCTCAGATGAAATCGCATCTTTATGTGATGAAATACGCAAAAACAATGTATGAGTAGTTCTATAAGTTTGGGATGGGTGGGTACACATTTTTTGAAAGCATTGGAGGTGGGGAGCACCAATGGGAAGGGGGACTCAGCTTATCATTGGAAGGGGAAGTGCAGGCTCTTCCAAAGAGATAGGTAAAGTTCCGCCCCTGCCAGGAGTTCTGCCAATTTCGTCTGGAGTCCTGTACCAGAGTCCATAACCAGAGTCCCATGTGACCCTAACCTGGAGCGCCTCTGCCTCTCTGACCTGGAGCGCCTCTGCCTCTCTGACCTGGAGCGCCTCTGCCTCTCTGACCTCTGCCTCTCTGACCTGGAGCCCCTCTGCCTCTCTGACCTGGAGCCCCTCTGCCTCTCTGACCTGGAGCCCCTCTGCTTTTCTGAGCTGGAGCCCCTCTGCCTCTCTGACCTGGAGCCCCTCTGCCTCTCTGACCTGGAGCCCCTATGCCTCTCTGACCTGGAGCCTCTCTACCTCTCTGACCTGGAGCCCCTCTGCCTCTCTGACCTGTAGCCCCTCTGCCTCTCTGCCTTGAGTCGCTGCTGTCGCTCCCAGTGGCTGAGAAACCTGCTGGCTAGCCGCCGCAGTTGCTACATGAGGTCGTAAATTGTGACGGCGCCGAAGGTCAACAGCGATCCGGCTGAGTGGCGCAGTCCGACTCAGGAATGGGTGTCCTGCCAGGCCGAGCCTGGGGTACTGCCAGGCCGAGCGGCACTGCGCCGCCGCCGCCGCCAGCAGACCACTCCCGCCCTGCGCTGCGGCAGCACCCGACCCTGCTGCTGGCGGCCCCGGGCACGGCAGCTGGACGCTGGTGGCTGCAATCCACAGTGGCCAGCCGCGCCGCCACGGTCGTCTCATAACATCCCGTGTTTGGGCCAGTGCCAGAGGAACGCCGCTGACCGCCGCTGCTTCCAGACGGTCCGGTCCCGCTGGAGCTGCAACTTTTCTGGCCACACGCCCGCAGACTGCGTTTTGTAAAGTGGAGGGCTTTTTGCTGATTTCGAAGAAGTAGCAGACTGATTCTTGCTGTGACTGATTGTGTCTATTAAATCGTTCAATCAATACTAATTTGTTAACAGAATAGTAGATTCATCACCAGATCTTAAATCCATGAATCGTGATTCAGTCGTTCCCCAAAAATAATTAATAACCACTCTGTTTCTAGGAGCACTGCAACCAAGGTTTTCTCGGATATGCAACTGTCAGAAACTTTAATTTTAAGAATGAGTGTGCATTCCCTACTGACATAACAGTAGGGAAATGTTCCTATTAGCGACCTCTCCCCATTTGCGACCTCCCACCATACACATAAATTGACACCGAATCAACTTAAGAAAATGCATGACTAAATCGCCATGTGCGTTTTACCAAAAGTTTCAGCCATTTTCTACTTGTGTATTTTATACGGTAGTGCTCTGCACGTGTGCTTGAAAGAAACACGTGTTTTTCTACGCCGTTTAACGCACTTAAATATGTTGGCGTTTTTTACTATTGCAGTACTTCCTTGAAACAAATTTGTTTGTTCTGAATTGTTCATATATTATGGTTTATTTTTGTGTCGATTTCCGTTGTATAGGTGTGTCGGTTATTTTTATGCGGACTTTAATTTGGAACACATACATTTCCCTATTTGCGACCGTAGGTCTTCAGAGGTCACTCGCTGATCATTAAGCTTGAAATTGGACTCCAATGGCTTTCTTTCGTTACGACTGACAAGCTGTTTTTTGAATTTTGAGTCTGCCCCAAATAGGAGTGAAGTTACAGAAACGGAAACTTTAGAAGGCTATATGCATACATATTGCTAAAGTTGGGATGCTATACTATATCAACCCGGTCGCAAACTGGGAACAGTTCCCTATTTGCGTTTTTTGCAAGGGCTTGCAAGATCGCAATTTGCGGATTATATATACGAATGTGTGAATAAAGTAAGACATATAGGCTTGCGAAAAAATGTTCACACTTCCCTTAAAAAAGTTCCAACGGTCGTAACAACGACAGCATAATCACCAGCACGCTTCAACCTAAGGGGGTCGCTAATCGGAACATTTCCCCTACATAATAGACTTTGTTAGGCGAAATCTGTGTGCCTGTTCTTGTCAATGGGCTTGTGTGTGTACGTTTGTCTTCTTCTCTCAATACTCCGACGCGGTTCTGACAGCGGTTAGTTTGTGTGGATATAGGGTTTTGAAAGACCAAGAAAGTAGTTGCTCTAGTTCCTGGTGCCAATTGTACAGAGTATGTCAACCGGGGGTCCAAAGTTATATGGTAGCATGGGCGTGACTTATCCTACTTGCCCATAGGGTTACATGTTAAAATGCCACTTTTCAAGACAAGTTTTCGAGACTTTCCTCACAGAAATATCTAAAAGTTGTATCATATAAATAAAGGTTGAGGGTATTTATTTCTATTTTTGGGATCAAAATGCCAAGCCCAACCAACGGTTCTCGAGTTATTAGCCAAAGTATGCAATCGCGCCGCCCTCCGACTACTTTTGTGAGTACCAAGATGGCCGCCGTCATAAGACAACTGGGCCAATGGGGGTCGCAGGGACAATGCTTACCATTACGCTTATATATGAGGTTGTTGATCGAAACAAAAGCGCCATACACGCCGCTAGTAGGCAGGGTCAGAAAAGTGGTTCCACGATCTATGGTTCCACGATCAGGCCCAACTGGAATGGAATCCTACCGCCCGTGACCGACCAAACGACTTACAGGAAACTGCCATTGCTTACCATAGAACGACATACAGGAACCCATGTAGCCGTCGCTGTCGCCCATAATGCAAGGCGCAGATGGCGAGTTTCCGATCCATGCGTAGTATATCTAATCCATGATTTTGATCTGAAGCGATTCATAATCAACGTAGCTTTTGCAAGGTGGCGGATGGTACACTGGCGGATCTAGGGGAGGCAGGGGCATCCCCCCGCACCCCCAGTCCACGCTCGACAGGGGCGACAATAGGTATAAATTAGCCGTTTTCACGATGGGTTATTTTGCGCGAAATGTTTTAAAACATTTAAAATGTTTGAGTAGTAGCCGCTTTCACGATGGACTAATTGTCGAAAAAATGTTTTAACCCTCTCCCTACGGTCCCATATGGCGAGGGTTAAAACATTTCTCGCAAATTAGACCATCGTGAAGACGGCTACCACCGAAACATTTTATAACATTTTACAATGTTTTAAAACGTTTCGCGCAAAATAAGCCATCGTGAAAACCGCTATTATCACCCAAAAAACAAACACAAACAAAATAAAAACGAAAGAATTCCTGGAATAAAGTAAAAACGCGTAATAATTCGGAAAGTTAATAACAGAGTAAGAATTCCCCTTGCACCATATCTAAAATAAGGTAAGTTTTCGCAATTAATAGTGCAGCAATTACAGGCAATTAGGAGGAAATGGCGTGAATATGTGAGTCTTATTTGGGACGATAACGTACCGGCGTTCATTTGGTAGGTATTTGAGTGCACTAACCACGGCGAGAAATCGCACTTTTGGTATAGGTAAGTTATACATTAATAAATTTACACTAGATAAAATGAGATTTTGTCAACGACTCGAACCCTCCCCCCCCCCCCCCAGGGTCAAGAAGGACCCGGAGGCCTACAGCGAAATTAGCCCTTCTATATTAGGAGGCTGGATCCGCCAGTGGGCTGCCCCCCCCACTTTTCAAAACGTTCCTACGCCTATGCAGTCCCTGACTTCACCTATTAGTGGGTTAATTGACCTGTTGGTGATCAATAAAAAAAAAACAGACAGCACTGGGTAGTGGGTTAGAAGTACAGGGTGCGGCCGATAAATTAGGACACTTTTCAGAGCACGTTTTAGCTTATGTAAAGTTACTTGATTAAAGGGATAGTGCCACCTTGGGAGGATTTATAAAAAGTAGCTTAACCGAATGCTGGGAATTAATTATCATGTATGCTTTTGCTCAAACTTGCCCTAAAGCAGTGTTTCGGCAAAGCAATTTTTATTTTTTCCGACTCCAAAAACATATGTCTTGGGGGCGATTGTGCACACACTATATATTCAACATGGCCGCTTCCTAATTGCTTGGACTGTTTGCTATGAAATTGGCGCAACTGTTTCAAAACAAAGCCATGGATACGCATGGCGAGCACTATAAGATGAATAAGTCCGCAGCAGTTGGCCGCTAAGGGACCGCCAGTGACCAGGGTACTTATTTAGTCGCAAACGATTTTTTGTTCATGTATTTATTTGTTAAATCAGCAAATAAATATGTTACAAAAAAACTGTCAATCAGTTAACCTGTTATTATATGCTGGCAACGTCAAAATAACTGGCTTAGCTAGCGGTCCCTGGCGGCCAACTGCTGCGAACTTATCCAGCTTTTAGTGCTCGCCCGCCACAGGCGAGCACTAAAAGCTGGATAAGTCGCAGCAGTTTGGCCGCCAGGGACCGCCAGTGAGCCAGGATACTTTATGTCGCAAACGAATTTTTGTTCATGTAGCTTATTTGTAAATCAGCAATAAATATGTTTACAAGACAAATTGTCAATCCAGTAAAACTGTTATCATATGCAGCACGTCAAAATTAACGGCTTACTAGCGGTCCCTGGCGGCCAACTGCTGCGAACTATCCCAGCTTTTAGTGCTCGCCCCCACATATCGCTCCCTGCCCAAAGCCGAGGCCCCGAGCCGTCCGAATTCGCAGCGACGTGAGTTTATAAAGTCTGCCTGTGTTTGAAAGTGACGTCATTTATCTTTTTTCGGCCGCAAAGTCGAGCCAGAGCCTTTGTGCCGAAATTGGGCCATTTGTGCCTGATTTTATAATGAAAAAAGCTCAGATTGTTCATTGTTGACAATGTAATAAACTGCATACGCTTTTTAATTTTAAAGTTTACTGACGGAATGGTGAAGTTGAGTTTGCAATATTCAATGACAATTTAAGTCCGCAAAGTAGTGATTCAAAATAGTGAGGAGGCGAGTCTAATTTAAGAATGATTGCAATCTTTCTGGTGCAAATGTATTTTTTATCTAATGGGGGCAGTTTCGGGAACACAGACTTTGCAGGTTGAAATCGGACCACGCGTAATCTACCGATAGACACCAAGAACTCGATACTGGTCTGCAAGGTGGCACTATCCCTTTAACGTGGTCAGGGTATACACCGCATGAACTGCTCATTATGTGCTTTCACAGTGGTCTTTACGTTTATAGCTGTATGGCGTGCACACCAATGGAGGAGCAGAAAAGAGCAGCCATTGTCGTCAGGTTTCGCGGCGGCTCGGCCCCGGGACAGATTGCAGAGTTCAACACAAAGGAGAAAAAAATCCTATCTAGTCAATAATTAATTTGCTAGCAAAGTAGTTGCTGGCGAGAACCCTGAAGCTGTTTCTGCGGACAAAATGGCCCACAAAATGCCAACACCGTGATGATTATTGGGGTCATCTCCAGCGAGGGTCCCAGTTCTTCTTTGAAAAGGGCCTGAGGGCGAATGGCGAATGCCGATGCAAAAATCCATGTGAACATGTGATGGACACGGTTGTCAAGCCATGTATGAAGGGCATCGAAGGACACTGACATAACGTGTTCCAACAGGACGGTGCACCCGCCCACAACGCCAAAAAGACATAGGCATGGTTGACAGAGAACCTGAAGGAACTCTGAACGAAGGACATCTGACCCTCTAGCTCCCCTGACTGCAGCCCTAAGGCCCTTGCGATTACTTTGCTTGTGGCGTTTGTGAGAGGGAAGTTAACAAACACCCCCACAGTACTAAACTGTCTCCCAAGAATATGACCACGCAATGATGACAAACTTGCAGAAGATCGGTGGCCAGTATTTGCCGTCCGTTCCACAGCCTAATCAAGCGTGTTACGAATAGCCACAGCGGCCGGCCTACGCTTAATAGCCACTCCTGCAGTGGACGCTCTTAAATACAATACAATACAATACAATACAATACAATACAATACAATACAATACAATACAATACAATACAATACGAAGGTTAAGGGCATATTTATTGAGTGAACCTGTTAGCAAATATACCAAGGAACATGTGTGCAATTTTTTAGATAAATATAGTTGTTTTTCTTGAAGTTATGACCCTTTTTGTGATTTCGAAATGTTTCTCCTAATTTATCGTCCGCAACTTATGACCCTTTTTGTGATTTCGAAATGTTTCTCCTAATTTATCGTCCGCACCAGTGGCGGATCCAAGGGGGGGTCACGGGGGTCATGACCCTTGGGCCGTGAAGGGGCACCAACGCGCCGGGGCACCAGGGGCACCAAAGGCACCGCAAAAATAAAACAATAAAAATTCCGCGCCGCGTAAAGCGGCGCGAATTTTTGCTTTGCGTGAGAAGCACCAAACGCGGTGCTCTTCGTTAGAGGGGGCATCCACCTGCGCCGGGGCACCAGGGCACCACACCAAAAAATCGCTGCTACGCACGGCCAATTTATTAAATTCAGTGTTCATATGAACCCATGGGCACCACCGGCGCCGTGTGACAAGGGGGCACCACCGCGCCGGTGACAAGGGGCACCACTGCACCGGTGTACAAGGGCACCACCGGCGCCGGTGTACAAGGGCACCACTGCCACCGATTGGTACAAAGGGGCACCACTGCGCCGTGGGCACCAGGGGCACACAAAAAAAATGCGCTGCTACGTCGGCGCAAATTAATTCAGTGTTCATTGAACCATGGGCACCACCGCAGGGGCGCCGTTGTACAAGGGCACCACCGGTCGCCGGTGTACAAGGGGCCAACCGCGACCGGTGGTACGCAGGGGCTACCATTGTACTTGAGTGTATACCAGGGCAACATACGTTGGTTATAGTGTTTGCACACCAAAAAAACGAACCGGTGTAAATCAGAGGCCCAGTTAGTACCAAGGGGCAAACCACATTTGTAATAAGCCATAAGGACACATCAACCGGCGCCGAGGTGTATGCAGGGGCACGACTAACCACAGTCCGGCGTACCTAGGACCAAAACGGCGCCGGTGTAACCAAGGGGCAGGGACACCACCGTGCAGGTAGAGGCACTGTGAGGCGAGGGGAGGCATCCGGAAACCATGCCCCCCTTGAATTCAGGAGGATGGGGGAGGACCCGGTGTTCCCTGATGTCCTGGTGCCGTCCACTTGCATGCCTGAAAACCACCGTATTATTAATAGGCAATAGTTCACCCTTGGATTGTTTTTTATCAAACACGATTGATTATTTTTGAGATACAACTTCTTTCAATATTGTCAAAAATAGCCAAATTACGAATCGCGCGCGTTCAATACAGAAGACGTGCGTTATTCCAAACTTTATCAAAAACTAAAATGCTACTCTGCAACTTCAACACACGAATGATCGAATGGCTTCAGAGCAAAATCAAGGTTCGAAAGTAGTTCGCGTAAAGATTACTGTATAGTCTGCCGCCGAAGGGCCCACAATTCTTGACATCCTTGTTTATGGTGCCCAACATCCTTCGACAAAAAAGTCAAATATATTCGGCTGGAGAGCCTTTTCAGTCCAGAAAACTTGCAGTTAGGGTTTTTTCCACACGGGCTACGAAACTGCTATCTCAGTTCAAAACCCATGTTGAAGGCGAACTATTTCAAAATTGGTGCAAAATTAAGATTTGGCAAAATTAAGATTTTGATATTGGTGAAATTGTGCAAAATTAAGGGATAAAACGCGCCACATGTGCATCCTGGAAATCCATGAATCGTATTTTAAAATTGGTAAGTAAAGGTAACTGCACCAAGCTGTTAACAGCTGTATGATAAAAAAACGCATGTTTGTGCCCCTGCGCCGAAATTCCTTCTATCTATCGCCGAAATACATTTGGCCTAAATGATGGCAACATTTTTTTACCCCACCTTTGGCTTCAAACATATTTCCTCGTTTTGACCCTGCATCCTGAGTTTCCGGAGTAGCAAAAATTCCGTTCTCCAGTATCAACCTAATCTCATATTTGGGCGCCGCTTCGCGCCGAATAAACAGTTGTATGCAGGGAAGGGATCCAGGGGAGGGGGTCACTGGCCACGCCCTATCCAAAGGTCTCCTGAAACTGAGTGATATGCCGTCCCCCAAATGGTCGGACAAACGGTCGACCTCGTGCAAAATTTATCGAACAAGTTCCCTTGTGAGGCAAGTCAATAAAGTCTCAGCTATACCTCAGTCAATCAAACGAAAATCGCTGTCCGTCTTTGCGGCAACATACATTGAAGACAAATTTCGTTTTTGCAATAAAATTTATATTTGAAAATGGGAAATGAGTTTGCATTAAGTGTGTTGGCATAGCGGTATTTGCTGGCACCAGCTGACCTAAATACTTTGCATCATAACGCGCAGTGGCACTAAGAAAAGGGTTCCTGAAGCTTGCTCCACTCACGGTGGTTCATCACTATTAAAAATAAACTTTCCACGACCTAAGAAAATAGAACATCAAAAATCAAGCCGCCTTCGAGCAGTGATCATCGTCAAACGAACACATTGTCCTACTTCCGGTTCTTCGTAACACTTTGAATTGAGTGAATAACATTTGAGATCTCTTCTACCTCCACCTACCGATATTTTTAATGGTTTTTTATCAGAGCAAGCTCGGTACAATTTTGCGCCGCTTCCCGGTGCTATATATAACAATTGCCTTTACTAAACAGAAAACCAACATTAAAATAAACAACACAAAAAATCAACAAAAAAAAAAAACAACCAAAAAAAAAAAAGATCTGGGACAGATTTACATACACACAGGGACCGACTTGGGGAAAAGACAAAATTGTGGTACCATTCTTTTTTCCGGATCATTTCAGCCGACTTCCCCACTCAAAGTATATCGGCGACGGCCCCTGCGTACAGTTGCAAGACAACGGGCTCCCTTGCCCTCTCCTGTCAATAAAATTATCAGCGTGGACTGGTCGCTACCACCCACGTCACGCCCCCCGCTCACCATAATTTTGGGGAAACATGCCAATGGATCGATCCCTCCCAAAAAAAACATAAAAGCAAAATCAGCCCTTGGTTGCATGCGTGTCTACTTTGCGTACATACGATTTGTAAATAAATTTAATGCTGGCTGCTTGTGGAGAGAATTTCCTCAAGCCTCCCTTCCGCAGAAATTCTGTATATTTTTTAGTTTAAGAAACATTTTTGAAGTTCTCACAGAGACACGAAAGGCAATATGATACACTTGGCTATCGCATACATACTTACATACTGTCGTAGCCATTAAATATGTAATTGTTCGTGCAAAAAACGGCTCCCCATGGTCACAGAAACATGACTACCAGTGTGCCCCCTTGGGAAATCGGATTCTCCATCATTCCTTCTGGGGCCGATAGCGTCATTTTCCTTGCAAAATGACTTAGGTAGGAGCTCAAGTAGCTTTTGTTACAGATCTATGGATGTCATTTTTATTCTATTCAAGACCCATAGGCCAAATGTAAAATATTACCAGGCGCGCAAATAGAAAATACGACACCTCATGGAAACGCTCTTGACTGTACACGAGTGATCATATTTAGCCACCATCGTGGCAAACTTCTTAAAGAGTTATTATAAAAGGGGTAAAACTGAGATGTGGAGAACTAAATAGGGATAGGACACGTAATGTGAAGGTTTATTTTTTTTAGATAAAGAGAGAGTGCTAAAAATAGGGGCACCCTCAAAATACTAAGTGGACGAATCATGAGTTTAGATTTGGGTATAGGTAGGGGCACCACTGCACTTGATGACCCCCCCTTGAAGATTTTCTGGATCCGCCCCTGGTCCGCACCCTGTATAGTTCTTTACGTATAGTATAACTTACCCGTTATCGCGGGCGGTGCTTCTCCCGTTTTGGCGTGTTTTCGAAGTTTGCGGTAAAACGAGTTTAAGTTATGTCACGACAGTCTCAGTCCCTACATTTCCTTTGTCATTTTTTAATGTTCATGCGGATTTGCAACACTAGGTATGCAAGGTCAGGCCACTGGCCTAGCCTGGGTCAGATCACGTAAGACGCTGAATGGAAAGATCGGCGCGCTATCGAAGATAAGGAAGGCTTAGTGCGCGTCTTTAGTGCGCCATTATAGGTAACATCTTCGCTACTCGGTTTATAGTGACGATCGTTTATGAGTTTTGAAAACAAAACAAAAGCAAAACAGAATATACATCAACACATTCAACTAAAGAGGGGCTCCATGACGATGATGTATCGTAAAAATAATCAAAGCAATAGCTTCTTACCGTAATAAGAATATATTTGACATTTCAAAAGAGTAGGCACACTGACTCGGGTCGTTGACTCGGGTCACTGACCCGGCATTGACTCCGGTCTGATCTGAACACCATTGACTGGAGGGCGGGGGGGGGGGCGTTCAACGCTCCCTGGTAATCTTCCGAACCAATAATCCCAGCCAGGCGCGCAAAGCGGCATTCGAAAGCGCTCATTGATCAAAATCTAAAGCATGCTTGGAAACTTCAAATTGAGCTCAGTTGTCAGGTCACGATCGGGTCAAATGTCAATATTGAGGTATTTTAGTTTATGGGCCATAATTTCCATCCAAAGCCTTTGATTGCGACCATGATTACCCGCAGTGCTCTTAAAAAGTATTATAGACATCGCGCATGATCGAATATAATATTTTTGTCAAAGATCAAAGGTCAAGTTCAGGTCACAAAAGGTCACTATACGTAATATATCTACGAAGACATGCAACACATGTTTTATGGGTCATTTTACGCATGTAAGGCGATAGTGACAATCATTTGACCACCAGACATCATGTATTTGAAGTAAATGTCAAGCTAAGGTCAAAGTAAGGTCAAGAAATGTATTTTTTTAATTGATAAATATAAACCAAAAAGGTATTTTTGTAGATTAGTTTAGTCTCCGAAATACAGTGCTGTCACTTATTTGTCTGTATCTTGTCAATAAAAGCAAAAAAAACGCAATATAAAAATGTGACGTCATGAGTTACCTACCAGCACTGTAAATGCGATCACTTAGTCAAAAATGATGATATAATTTTGAAATTTGGTATGGTGGTTGTTTGCCTACTATTTTCTGACATTTCTTCCGGCTTTTCATTATCTTTGAAAATTTTAATTTTGTAGTCATTTAACAAAATACGTTTCTTGAAATTTTAGTGGTCAAAAACATTATCTTAAATCCGAGAATGCAATTTTGTAGCCCTGATTATTTGCAATCTTTCTCTGTTTTTATATTGTATTTTATTTATTATATGTATTGCCTTTGTAAGGTATCTTTAAGTTTAGCTGATTTATGTGTACAAATCGTGTGTAGTGACGTCACTAAATTCGCTATATGTAAAAAATATGTCGATGAAATGACTTTAACTTTTCACAGGAGATGTGAAATTGATGCAGCATCATGTACCCGAAGTTTTACGTTGATAACGTTAGTCATTGTTTTGAGTTATAACAACAAACGGCAGGGGGCGTTAGCCCCCCCCAGTCAATGCCGTCCTACGGGAGCGTTTTTCACCTTCGCCCTACGGGGGGGGGGGAAACCCCTGCTAACTTCCAAACCAAGCAACATAGAGCAACGCGGCACAACCGGAGGGCGTAACTTTTTGTATGTGCCCCCCCCCCCTCCCCCTGACCGAAATCCTGAATCCACTCCTGTGGACGTTTCATGGAAAGAATCGACGTCAAAATGTCTCCCTCTACCTAACTCTTAGAAGGTGTCTACGTCAATGGTGGTCACCAACTGTGTGTAGCGATGCTCTGTTCTCGTGTCCAGCTGTCTTCGGCGGACAGTGAACAGTGAACACTGAACATGCAGTGGTGCGCTGCCCTCCAGCTGCCCCAGTAATGATGTTCTGTTCTCATGTTCAGCTGTCTAACTAAACACCGGACACTGCAGTGCCCAGCACACAGTCATTGATACCGTCAGAGGCGAGTCGAGGAGTCAAGTCGAGTGTAAACAGATGCTTGCTGGCGCTAGTGCACTGTGTCCTCATTATCACTTTATTTCTACTTTTTGCACAGCTTGGCGTGACTTGTGCGAGAATGTGTTGTATGATATCGGTATTTAACTCACAACGGCCACTCGCATGTAACGTTTCATAAATACACTGACGGTGATAATGATGGACTGACGGTAATGTTAATGGACTGACGTTGATAATGATGGACTGACATTGATAATGATGGACTGACGGTGATAATGATGGATTGACTGTGATAATGATCGGTAATAACGATGGAGTTGCTGACACACTAACACACATCACTGTTCATTCGGGCAGGTTGCCGTATAGCGTCGAGTGTCGGCCCTCGCCCCAGCTGGACCCGGTGGCCGCTGGGCTGCAGCCGCCGTGTCCGGTCCGAGTGCGCTGTGTCACCGCCACACCGCAGTACCTGGCACTCACCGGTCCGGCACCGCCCGCCCACAACACGGCCGCTATGCTGTGCAGCCAGGGCAGCAGCGCGCTGCTGCATGGCGCTCCGCAGTCTCCCGACGCAGAGCCGATCGATCCGCGCGCCTACGAGCACCTGCTCTGGGGTCCACTGGCCGCGCCGCCAGCGCCGGTGTCGGTATCGGCCGCGCCGCCGCACTACCCCCGCTACTACGGCTACCCACCGCCACCGCGCGCCTACTGCGCCGGCTACCCACCGCCGCCGCCGCCGCCGCCGTGCTCGTCCGGCTACGCCGCGTCGCCGTGCCCAATCAGCGACACTTCTGGCTACGTCTGTCTGACCCCACTGACCCCGACCGCCGGCTCGGCCCCGGCCTGCGTCGCCTCCGACGAGACGGAGCTGACCGAGAAGAAGCGACGCGGCAGAAAGAAGGGGCAGACGCGGGACTCGGGCGCCTGGACGGCCAACAAGAGGCTGGGTCGGCCCGCCGGCACGACGCGCGCCAATGGCTTCAAGGTGGGCTGCCGTGGCGGCAGACGGAAGGGCACCACCCGCGCCAATGGCTACAAGGTGAGCGGAGGGCGGCCGCGCGGGACCACCAGAGCCAACGGCTTCAAAGTCAGCACCGGCAGACCCAAGGGGACCACTGTGGCAAACGGTTACAAGTGCGGCACTGGGAGGCCCCGCGGCCCGGCCGACGTCGCCGAAGAAGGGGAGACGGACGCCAGCCGGCCACCCACCGGCCAAGACATGGTGACGACCATGGAGACCTCAGGTCAAGGTCAGTTATCTGATGAGAACCGATCGCTGCCGATTCCAGGTCGCTGCATTTGGGCACAAGTTTAACACGGTTTGCGTTGTGGTTCGTTTTGATGAAACCAATAGGTTACTAGGAAATTGTGATACTAGGGCTACTGCACTTATAATCTGAATTGGAGGTGTTGTCACTTGTCATGGCAACGGTATAGGGGCAACGGTAAGAACGGTGGCAACTGATACACGGGGACATTTGATGTAAGGAACTCATAGCTGGGCATCAGTGATTGACACAAGTAATGGTATGTGCAGTCATAGCTGTGCACTGTGCAGTCACCACTGGTCGTAGTAATTAATGAAGCTTGACATCTTAGTGCTCTTTATTTGGACCTCGTGACCCCGGATAACGCTGACACCTCCCAAGGTCTCTATAAACATACTGTTTATGTACCTAAGAGTGTTGAGCCACAAAACAAGACCGATTAAGATATCACTGACACATGACGTCATATCACTATCTTGTTGCAGGGGCCTTAAGCCCCAATCATCATCACGTCACTGACACGACTTGGAAACACCTTAAATTCATTGTCTATTTCATTCAGCTGATGAACTTTTACATTTGTCTTATTTCAAATTAAGTTTATTTATTCCAATGCATTCCATGAATGGTTTTGGCTTCAGCGCGCAACGCTAAGCCTTTTGGGCGTATCCAGCCACCTTCCAGTCCCAGTCCCAGTTACAGCAGCCGCCTTCCAGTCCCAGTCCCAGTTACAGCAGCCGCCTCCCAGTCGCCATGTCCAGTTACAGGCAGCCGCTTCCAGCGCCAGTCCAGTTACAGCAAGCCGCCTTCCAGTCCCAGTTACAAGGCAGCCGCCTCCCAGTCCCAGTCCCAGTTACAGCAGCCGCCTCCCAGTCCCAGTCCCAGTTAGAGCAGCCACCTCCCAGTCCCAGTCCCAGTTACAGCAGCCGCCTCCCAGCCCAGTCCCAGTTACAGCAGCCGCCTCCCAGTCCCAGTCCCAGTTACAGCAGCCGCCTACCAGTCCCAGTCCCAGTTAAGCAGCCGCCTCCCAGTCCCAGTCCCAGTTAGAGCAGCCACCTCCCAGTCCCAGTCCCAGTTACAGCAGCCGCCTCCCAGTCCCAGTCTCAGTTACAGCAGCCGCCTCCCAGTCCCAGTCCCAGTTACAGCAGCCGCCTTCCAGTCCCAGTCCCAGTTACAGCAGCCGCCTACCAGCGCAGTCAGCAGTTGACCAGCAGCGCGCCTACCAGTCCAGTCCCGTTACAGCAGCCGGGCCTTCGCAGGCCCAGTCCCAGTTACAGCAGACTCGCCTCCGCAGCCAGTCGCCAGTTAGAGGCAGTCTCTTCAGTCACAAGTTCCCAGTTACAGCAGCCTGCCTTCCAGTCGCAGCTCGCAGTTACAGCAGCCGCCTCTCAGTCCAGTCCCACGTTACAGCAGCCGCCTTCCAGCCCAGTCCCAGTTACAGCAGCCGCCTTCCAGTCCCAGTTACAGCAGCCGCCTCCCAGTTACACAAATCCGCGACTCTATACGCTAAGCAGAGCCTTTGCGTGTATCCAGCCGCCTGCCAGTTACACAAATCCGCAAATTTACAAACGTTTTGTTTAATCAACAACCTGTGATGTGTTCCAGATCACTCGAAATGCGAAAAGGAGATGAAGAACAGCTCGTCCTGGATTCTACCCAAGATAGGTAAGATAATTATGAACTAAGTGCATGTATTTGTGAAAGCATTTGCCATTTCACATATATATTTAAATATGTATTTATTGATAAGTGACAAGGGCGGATCCTGCCACAGTTTTGTAAGGGGGGCAAAACCGTTTTTTATTGAACCTTACCTACCCTTTTTCGACTTTTTCTCCTGATCTGGGCCACTTTATTTTGCAACCTCAGGATTTCTAATGATTTCTTTAATGACATTTTTTAGCTTTCCGACCTTTTGGGATATCGAAAAATGTCTGATGTTAGCTTGCAGTTTGTATTACGAGCGAGCGCGAAGCGCGGAGCGAATCCTCATTGAATACCGGATTTGTATCACATATAAGCGGCCGACCCGACCCGGCCGGGCCCCGGCCAGACCGCGACGCTGGTCAGAAGCTTATATCTTTTGAACCCCGCATCCGATTGATTAGCAGTCTTCGCCATCTGATAGCCCCATGCAATGACATTATGATTGTTGACATGTTTTTGCTCACGTAAGGGGTCAGCATGGCGCGTGACACGTGCCGCGTCAGGGGTGTCANGAAGTGCGAAGCGAGTCCTCATTAATACCAGTTTTTTATCACATATAAGCGGCCTACCCGACCCGGCCGTGACCGGCCGGGCCCGGCCAGACCGTAACGCTGGTCAGAAGCTTATATCTTTTGAACCCCTCATCCGATTGACAAGCGGTCTTCGCCATCTGATAGCCCCATGCAATGAAATTATGATTGTTGACATGTTTTTTCTCACGTAAGGGGTCAGCATGGCGCGTGACAGGTGCCGCGTCAGGGGTGTCATGCAATATTATCCTGCTATTGCGGTGAAACGGCTGGACCTTTTCAGCTGAAATTTGGTGTGTGGTTTGATACCACACCACTGGTAATGTTGCACAGGTAAAACTCTGGGTCACGTTGCACGTGCGCACGTGCACCCCTGTTTCGTCCACGAAATTGCCTACAAAAACATCGTTGCAATATCGGACCTATATCTTGGCAACCAAAAGTCGCAATGACACGGATCAAACACAGATGTGTAGAGAAACAAACCGCCAAGCGTATGCAGTATGTGTCGATCAGCGGCGCGTGGTACGTGCAAATTTACTGGCTATACAAGCGCAAATTCACGCTTTATGACGTCTTCACAATTTAAATCAGTACTCAGCACCTATGGGACGTGGAGCGATGAAACAAACACCAATGTGAAGACCAATGTACCGTCTCTAAAGTGCATGCATAAATTTAGGTTTTAATGCAGTATTTCGCTTTCAAAATCAACCTGTAATATTTTAATTGCCGATTTTATAATATTTCCTTCATTACACCGCCGTAGCTTCAAATTCAAAGGGTGCTAAACTATAAAAACGATGCAGCTGTAAAGCGCAATCAAATCCATCTAATACCCACCCAAAATGCATTTTTGCCTACAAATATGAAGCTTATAATTGCAAATTACAAATAACGCTGCCAAACCTATTAAGTTCAAAGTATCGATTTAGTTCGGATCTATTTGCGACGGCAAAACAACATATAGCAAAAACAATTCAAAAGCCATGCTTGCAGCAAAAACGAACCTCATTGGGCGGGGGATACATTGGACGCGGATATAATTCGGACTCGCTTCGTTCCTTCGCCGCTTAACCCGCGCGGCGTAGGGGGGGGGGGGTTAAATATTACCCCCCTCCGTATTTCCGCATAACTTGAAAACGGTATACAGATAACGACGTCAAAAGTTTTCAGTACCTTAATCAGCATCATTTTGACGTCTTCCTAAAAAAAAATCATTTAAACAAGTTCAGACTTTGCAAGATATGACGTTTTGACGACGTCATGCATGCGCATTTTTGGTTGTAATAACGATAAATATTTGAATGCATCGTAGAAAACATAGCTTTAAAGCAAAATCGCAAACGCAAAACCGGGTATAAAAGAAAGGAAATTGAATTTTCTACATAGATGGAATTTTCTGATTTTCCAAAATATTTTGTTTTTACCCCCCAAAATCTAAAAACGGATTTTTTTCCAGAAAATTTCCCCAAAAAATTCGAAACTTCCCAAGGATCTAAAAAACCGGATTATATATATAGAGACCAGTGTAATGAATACCCAGACCAAATTTCAAGTAATAATTCATTTTTTAGTGACTTATTGCTTTCCCAAGCAAAAAAAGGGTAATGACCGTATGTTTCAAAATAACTTTTTTTTTTTTTTTTTTTGACCTCATACAGATATATAAATGTCATTTTTGTGTTTATGAGCATAAACTAACCTAGAAACATGCATTGTTTATTCAAATTAGTCAGTTTTCAGTTTTTGACCTTAGAATGACCTGATCTTGACCTTAGAACGTGGTTAAGTGTAAAAAATGACTGGTTTCTATCGAGTTCTTACGTGCAAATAACCCCTAAAACATGTGTCACAAGGCTTGCTTTGACCTCTTCGTGACAGTGACCTTTGTGACCTGACCTTGACCTTGACATTTGCATGCAATTTCACTTTTACTTAATGCAATAGATGTATTACACCTTTGAGAGCTTTATGTGCATTGACAGTCTTAATCAAAAGATTTTAATTGAATGTATGAACCATTAACTCAATTAACTCGAACTTTCGATATGACCTGACCGTGACCTTACATTTTACCTAACTTGAAAAAATTTCGGGTATGCATTCGATGCATTTTATTGAGAGCTTCCGATCGCCGCCTTGCGCGTTTCGCTGCGGTTATTGGTTCGGAAGATAAGAGGGGGGTAATATTTACACCCCCCTACGCCGCGCGGGTTAAGGCGTCTTACTGGTATTTTATGGAACACAATACCAGTTCATGGAAACAAATTTGAATACCGATCTTTAACGGTAGGTACAAGGTACATGGGTATGAAATATAATATTTGGAACAATTTATCTGGATTTTTTGTCGCTTGCTTATTCCAGCACCTCCATTTCTGATCATCATTACAAATTATATGTAGAAAAACTTGCATAAAAAATGAACTCTTATTACATAACAATAAAGCGTTATATAAATAAATAAACTTCACAAATAACATAAAGGTACATTACACAATTACGCTTGATATGAAGAGTACGTCGTCCATGACAAGCTCCAGCTGGGGCGCCGTGATATTTGTTGGAGCATAGCACCGCTCCTGTGGCGACTCAGTCCGTGCATCTGCAGTCGTCCGTCGGATGATCAGCGGCGCCATATGGGGGCTGCTCGGTTGACCGAGCGGCTCGGGTCACGCAGCACCGAGTCCGTTGGCCGACGGCGTGTGCCCAGTGTCGGATTTCTGTCGGCTCGGTAGCGTGGAGCCGGGTCGGGCAGGAGACTCGGCCCGGTCTCCTGGGCCGACAGCCGCGCCGGCTCGTTTTTCCTCTCCGCCGCAGCACTTCTGAGAGCCCACTGGTCGATTTGTAAAACGACCCAGCAGCAGCGATTTTACTGAGTCTCTGGACTTCAGAGGCGGTGCTCACGGAAAGCGTTCGCTCGGCGTAGAGACTGTTTTGTGGGAAGTGGCAAAACATACCATTGCTTGTGTTGATTGATCGTAGACATAAAATCATCAGCCGTAAATTCGTAGACGAGATCGTGTGGCCTTTGAGTTTGATTTTTCTTAACTGCAGTAGCTAGTGAAGGAAGTAGCTCTAGATACAAATTATAGAAGGGTGAAAATATTATAGTACGAAAACGACAAAGCGGTTGATCACTGAAGTGCTCTCTTAATAACTCTTTGTAAAGCAAATGTGGTTGGCTAAGAGATAATCTTTGAATGCTCGAATATATTCAAAAGAAGATAAGCTTAACCCTATCTCGTGCTGGCAGCCAGAAAGACGTAACGTGCCGGGGGAGGAGGGCAGATTATGTCCTCCCAGAGATCTCGAGAACAGCTCTGTCGATTTCGATAGAGTGAGCACCATTTGATTCAACGTGACAAGACATTCTATTTCGAATCCCGTTTTTTTTTTTGTAATTGGGCAAGGGGGTAAAAAATTGCAAAGGTATTTTTTGAAAGGTCTTTATGGACATGCGGTTTGACCGATTTGCATGCCCGAAACGTTTTTGAGCTTCCATTGTTCTAGTTTGTAATATATAAAAAGGAAAGGTGTTGAAATGCAAAAATTTTAGGCGTATTCAGAAGATGTAAAAGGGGGGATTTTTGGATAATAAATGTGTGCTGTTCATGATTGCTTGGAATGATATGAATGGCACATTTTGTCAATATTTGCTGTAATTTGTTTAATGTAATTTATTGCGCATAGGCAGATACAGGTAAACACCGTAAGGGGAGGGGCACCAGGTTCGTAACACCTTTTATCATCTTACTGAATTGAAGTTTGACCTAATTTGATGGAGGGTATCGCCTCCCATTTTATGTACCTGAGTGCACCTCTGCACCAAAATATATAAAATTCAGGTAATTATGATGTATATTGCATTGACAACGTTTCTGACGCATTTATTGCACTGAAAGCTACGAAGAAAGTATGCGCCGCACAACCACATTGGTAGAACACTCCCAAAAACATGATCCTGGCTGCCAGGCCGATTTTGTCTAAATTTTGTCAACACACGCGTAATTTAATTTGAGTTTAAGTCACAAAATTTAAAGTCACTACTACTAGGTTTAACGGTTGGTAACGGTTTGTCTAACGGTTGGTCTAACGGTAAGTACCAAGCGCAAAACCACCGGGAGCAGAGTCCCCCCTCCCCAGCACGGAATAGGGCTAAGCTATATTTTATAATAATAACTGATTGTTTGCATTTCAAGAGTGCATTTTATTCGTGGCACTGGACACATATCATACAAATTATTAGCTAGTTGGTGTAGTGATTCCTTTTAGAGTTACATTTAATCGTTAAGTTCAAAATCACTCGGCTTAGCTCAATTCGTTCGAAGAAAGTATCAAGTTGCAAGGATACTATAAACAGTTAAAAAACATGTTTCATGTTATACATGTGATTACGAGGCACGAGACTCCGATCAACTATATGCAAAAGTGCTATCAATGTCAATAGCCCAGCTAACAATTTGACGTTGTCGCTACACGTTGTGACAAGGCTGCAACAAAACTTCACAGCGTTGTGGTAATGTAATTTTGTAGACTCCCAGGAACGTTGTCAAAACATTACCTTGCAACGCTCACAAAACGTTGAAACAACGTTGCTACAACGTTACTTTTAACAAGCATAGCTAACGTGACTTACGTGGTTGATCATTAATCTTAGTGAGATGGTGAATATGCTTAATTAAGGTAATTGTACCACATTGCGAGCTGTTCTTCCCATGTTACAACGGTATCTGTTACCTGGGTGTTGTCTTGGATCTATTGCGAGCAATTAGCGTAGGATCCAGTACATGCTAGCAATTATGCAGGATTGAGGCAAATATAGACATATTTTCCCTTCTTAGATCACTTGAGGCCATAGTTCGCCATAGGCCCACCAACCCCCAGCCCAGCCCAGCCAAGGTCCATGAACACCAAGCCCAGACCCAGACCAGGCCCAGTCAAATTCATAAAATTGAGACCCATGCCCGGTTCGGCCCATTCAGACTAAGCATGTAATTATTTTTGCAAAGTTTCCAATCATTATATTGGAAACATAAATGATGTGATGTTAATTGTGAACATTAAAGCAGGTAAAACATCAAGTTTCACCATGTATGGGATGTAGAAAAGTCAGACTCTTGGACTCATCAAACACTATTGCTTGGTCCGTATTGTCATATTGGATCAGACTTTGGATCTGACATTATTTGGGAACTTTTTAAATTTTACACCATTATTTCTTGTTGACATGATAACCAGACAGTAGTGATGTCATTTTCCCGAAACTGCCTAACCAAAACCTATCCAATACCGAACAGCAGGCATTTTGGTTGTCCAAATATTGACCGATTTTTGTTGAGACAAAAAATGTCCAAGATTTGACCAAATTTCGAATAATATACTTATTCATACTCACTAGCAAAAATATCTTTGTTAACATCATAATTCATAAAACGCAAATGTACAGTTTCCAAAAAGACATTATATTTGTAAAAAAGGATCTAAATACGTTTGCAAAGCAAAATAGTAGATACCACAATGAAGACCAAAGAAATTTACATAAATTAATTGAATTTCGAGCTAATTGTGTATCAAATTGTTGGATAGAAATAGGAATGCGTAAAAATGTGACAAAAAGTGAATTGTTTAAGATTAAGCTGACCGAAAAGTGTCCAAAAACTTTATAAACCTGACCAACCGATTACCAAATCGGTCATACAATTTTTTCGATAACCAAAATTTTGGTTACCGATTGACACCACTACCAGACAGCGCTCGTCGAAGGACAAGGCCCACAACAAACAAGGATGTTAAGAGTGATGCTGGATGGGGGATCCGACGCATCCTACATCAGGAGATAGGTCGCCGAAGAGATGGGGCTCACCATCATCGGCTTCGGCACATTCGCCTGTGTTGGATTTCAGGAACGAGCCGAGGAGCACTTACAACCGGGTTGAAGATCGATCTGCAGTGCAGACACTGAGGCGAGCCCCGCGAGTTTGAGATGTGGAGCTCAGACCGCCTGTGCGCTCTAATACCACCGGCTGAGCTGCCAGTGGGAGTAGCTGAAGACCTCGTCCTGGCAGACGACTTCAGCGGTGGGCAGATCGACATCCTCATCGGCACCGATCAATTCTATCGGGCGGTCCTGCTGAACTGCGTCGTGCTCAGAGAGGAACTTCGAGCACTGGACCCTATCTTCGGATACGTCCTGCATGGTCAGGACAGCTCTACCAGTCAGCCACCGCGCCACCATTGTCGACAGGTAGAGCAGATGTGGAACCTCGACAGCATCGGTATCGCACCAGACACGGAGACTGGCGAGAAGAGGCTTACAGAGCCTTCATGGAACAAGAAAGAGGGCCGATATGAGATGGGGTTTCTGTGGTTATCGGATCAGCACCCAGTCACCAACCGGCAAGCCTCTTCAGCACGCACGAGCAGAATGACGGAGAAGTTGGACGGTGCCAAGCTGGAAGAGTATCGCAACAACACCATCAGCTAGCAGTCATCAAGCCATCCCCTCCGTCCAAGTACGCAGACTCAGCCTTATTTCTGCCACATCGAGGGCTACATTGCAACAACAAGCTAAGATTCGTATTCGACGGTTCCACGAAGGACGGAGTCGGAGTCAGCCTCAGCCTTAACACCTACCTGGAGCCCGGAGACAACTTGCTGCGTCTTCTCGTGGCCGCTCCTCTCAGCTTCCGCACCCACCCAGTCGCCTGCCAAACCGATATCAAGGCAGTCTTTCACCAGATCTCGGTGAGAAAAGAAGATCGACCATATCTACAGTTCATGTGGAAAGAACAAGCACTGCCCTTTCAACGGGTCCCATTTGGGCTGACCTGCTCCCCGTACATGCTTCTGAGGTCCATGGAGAAGCATCTCGCACAGTACCAACTCGCCCATCCGGAGATTTGCGAGAAGCTCACCTCGGGGATCTACATGGATGACGTCGCCGTAGGCTTCCGATCAGCAGAGGAAGCGAGTGAGCAGATGGACGTGGTGCAGAAGATATTCCTTGAAGCAAGCATGGAAATGCACAAGGTCCGTATGACGGGACAGCCGTTAGAGGATGGTAAGCTCCTGGGGATTAAGTGGAGCACCGAAGTTGACACTCTGGCTGTCAACATCCCAGCCACCCCTCCATCGGTCACGAAGAGCCAGCTGCTATCAGTGATCTCAAAGCCTTTTGATCCCTTGGACATACTGAGTCCATGTGTCATCACTCACATCAGAGACAAGATCCTGTTTCAACACAACTGGATGGAAGCTGATTGTCCTTCATGGGACTCTGTTCTGCCGCCCGAGATAGGATCTCAGGTGGAAAAGTGGTGGAGTAAAGTCAAGACCATCGGAGAAGTCGAGATTCCGCGATCAGCCGGCAACCTGTGTGAAGACACCACCTTCTACGTGTTCTGTGATGCCTCCAGCAAATCCTACTGTGCTGCCGTCTACACTGTCCACGGTGGGGGAATCACGACTGGTCATCGCGAAGGCGCGACTATCACCGCTGCGACCCTGCCTCACGATTCCAAGACTGGAGCTGATTGTCGCACGACTCATGCGTTTCATCCAGGAGACGCTGGGCATCAAAACCAACAACATCCGGTATTGGACGAATTCGATGGATGTCCTCTACTGGATCTGGAGCAAAAAGCCCCTGAAGGTCTTCGTGAAGAACAGAGTCTCCACCATCCTGGAAGATTCCAGGCCCGAACAGTGGTAGCATATGGAGACAGCCAAGAACCCAGCGGATCTGGGCACGAGAGGCATCCCACTCAGCAGCCTGGTAACGAGCGAAGAGTGGCACGGCTGGACTCCTCGAGTGATCATAGTTGTATGATATAATTGCGATTTTTTGTTTAAGTTAGTTTATTCTCAAAATGTAATTTTCGAGTGGGGAGTATGTTGTGAGTGTATAGATTATGGGAATGTTAGCTCCCACCGCCAGCCGCGTTAGCGGGGCGCCGGCTGCAGCCTAGCATGTATTCACCTCCCTCCGGCCAGCCCGGTTGGGGTCGAAGCGCGGACCGGCCAGGGCACGCATAGGTCAAACGGGCTGACCCGCTCCGGCCGGCGAGTTGACCTCGCACCTGTCACGGCGCGGAGCGGGCAGTTCTTATACGGCCTTGGGGCAGTGAGCTGACCAGAGGGTAGCGAGAAAGCTGAAACTCTAGGACGGCGTCCCCCGCCGACTAAATCAGGGACCCAATGTGACGTGAGCCGGCCTACCAAGCCGATCGCGTTTATACTTATCTCACTATTCTCCTCACTCTGCCCAGCCTATTATCGTCTGATCTATTGTCGTATACTAGCCGCGCAACTTAACGTAACTTTCTTGTTTGCCACTATTTCCTGTCGCTAAATATGTTTATATAATATCGTTATTAGATAGGATCGGACTCATCTTTACGGCCATGTTCGAAACGTAAAATACAATCCACACCCACTGATGCCATCACAGAGCCCTCAGCACAGCCACTCACTCAAACACTACGGCAGACTTGTAACGACTCGCATTTTGTTAGTTGACTCAAGTTTGACTCAACAGCCGAAGAACTGACTTAACTCTTGACTCAAGTGCTGGTAACAAAAGAAATTAGTCGACTCGACTCTTGACTAAAGAGCTGTTTATGAAAAATGATTCTACTCGACTCTTGACTCAAGTAGAGTTTTAACAAATTGATTCGACTCGACTCAAGAATACATTTGAGTCGACTAAATTTGACTTATCACAAGTTGCATTATTACTTGATGTTGACCGTGGCGGAGGGGGATAGGATCGGATATAAGAAAAATCGCATTCTATCTAGTGTAAATTGGTTCGCTCGGGTGACGGGGCATGGCCCCAATGCTCCCTTAGCTATTGTCCCTGTTACATTTGACTCACATTTGTTTGCGTCGACTCAAGTCTGACTCACAACCCAAGATCTGACACAACTTTTGACTCAAATTATGTTTCAAACAAATTTAATCGACTCGACTCTTGATTCAAGCCCCGCTTTTAAAAATTGAGTCGACTCAACTCATGACTCATCCACAAATGTCTTACTCATGAGTCGATTCATGACTCAACTTTGAGCCAGTTACAAGTCTGCACTATGGTTTTCAAACATTTATCGGTTTTCCACCAAAAATTGCATGACATGACGTCATTGAAACGTCATTATATCCAAAGGTACTAAATTAATTTCACGATTTGTTAGCAGACGTCGAATTGATGTAACATAAGGTAGTGCAAGTAATAGGTTAAAGGGAATATAGCACCTTGGGAAAAGTATGTAGAATGATGGAGAAGAATGCCCTGATTACGGTTGGCATTCATTTTTTGCGAAAAAAGCCAGAGTTGTTGTAATTTGGAAAATAGTATATGTTTACAAGTTAACGTCACAAAATTATTGCGTCACCAAAGCGAGTTGTGACGTCACAAGGAGGATGAACGGCAAAAAATCGTTCCTTGAATCAGATGCGTAAAAACGTAAAGAACTGCGTTTGCTGGTTCATGACTCGCAAATTAATATTGGACTGCGATAAAATGTGTTAATGTTTGCACTAGGGTTATTCTAAGCATCTTTAGTAATGTTTTAATAGGAAATCAACTTACAATTGGACAATGATAGTTACGTTAAAACTATCCACACCAGAGTGAATTTGTCCAAATGTGTGATTTAGCCATTGAATGAAATTATTAGTTAGCATGCATATGCTCTATTGCGGATAATATTTAAGCTAACGGTAAGGGACACCCATCAGCAGTTGTGCCCTTTGAAGACCTTTGTCTGTATTATTTTCAAAATGGAAATCCAATGCAAATTCACAAAGTTATGGCCAATCATGTTTTGGGGGAAAACCGAACTTCCGGTTAACAACACAAGCTGTCTTATATTTGTTGATGTATCGCATGAACATTGACCAGCCACCCATCAACACATTTGTCACTCACATAGTATCTATGGGTGATTTTTAATTGGAAATCGGTTCACTATTGACAAAAATATGTATTTATAACATATCCACCAGAGTGAATTCGCCCATTGGCCTTGAGTGAAATACATTTGTTAGTACTGAATATGCTTCTATTGTGGATAATATTGCAGCTACCGGTTCGAGCTACCCATCAACAGTTGGGCCTTTCGGAGACCATTGCCTGCATTATTTTCAAATTGAAATCCAATGAAAACTGACAAAGAAAATTGACATTCATTTTAATTTATCAAGTCAATACCTTTCGGTGGCGGACGGGACGGACGCAAGGTAACTGAAATACTGGGCGGACGGTGCAAAAAGCGAAGTGCGGTGGAAATCACAGTGGAGTAACTACTCGATGAGTAGCAATACGTCACGGGATTTGGTGACGTTGAAATATGACACATATAGACCAACGGTTTTTGCAGTTCAAACTCAGCAATAGGTCGTTTTGGAAGAAAAATTTTCAGATTAGAGGTTTTCCAGTACACCCGACAATCTGGCTATCTCAGTTAAAAACTAATGTTAAAGGTGCTATATTCCCTTTAATATCTGTCACCATTTTGGATTTATTGAGAAAGTCCTGAAAGGGAGGCAGAGAAATGCCTCCCCAAGCGGGTGCGGGTTAATTTAAGCTATATTAATTCAGTCCTTAACCGATAGGCAGAAATGTTTTGCCATATCCATGTAACCCAATCACTCTCCAACGGATAATACAAAGTTACCTTCTTGGAATAAAGTCAGTTGACAGCCATTCGGTGAGGGAAATATATAAAAAAGTATGTCTTACGGGATATTTTTAGGAACCTTAAATCAGGGCAAATTGCGCAAGTGATTTTGTATCATGTATCATTTTGCTTTTTCTATGGCAGTATTTGAGATTAAGGACATCATTTATTTTAACGTACCCTCACCCGGGTAGGGAAGGGGGTAATCTCTGCGTGTCCGAGAAGGGGTACGACCCCCCTCCCTGGGCGTTTCGCTCCTAATTAAGCTAGAGCTTCGATTACAAAACGAGCGTGTTGCTTGTGACGAGACGAATACATTGACATCGTGTTTTTGGTCCTGGATCAATAGGTGACCTCTGAGGTCATGTTAATGACCCAAATGACATCAAATCGTAAATGTGTGAAAATTAAATTTTGATCAAGCTAAAATGGTGAAGAAACATCTTAATATGCTTAATAGTTAATGCATGCGAAACTTTTAAATCAGCGCCACCAAATGTCATAAAAGCTGCCAAATTCCAAAACGATTATGTCAGGTCATCTGAGGTCAGTGACCTCGGTTGACCTTTGGAAGTGCATGACCTCAGTGGAACATAAAATTATGTAAAATAGATCCCATACTTGAAATAAGTGTCACAAATTGTCCTAGAAACGTTCAGAAGTAAAACAAATCATCTGAGGTCATCGTAAGGTTAGTGACTTCGGTTGACCTCAGAAGAGGTCATTCGAGATCACAATCTCAGGGGAAGCAGCAGCTTTCCCCTGGAAACACCTTTGTATATGCTCTTGAACAACAAACACTCGGAAACTGCACATGTAACAAGGATCGATACTAGGGACGCCAGTTGCGCCTGACATGACCTTGAGAAACAGATCATAGGTTACGGGTCATACAAGTTTGAAGTTGGACATTTTCGGAGTATGTGTAAAATCGTTTCAAAGTAAGGTACTGAGATTTGCATTGCGATCAGTGGATAACTATACAGGAGTTATTTTAAAAAAGCAAGGGGTGGCGTCCACCCACTGCCCGGGCGAGGGTTAAGCCGAAGGGTAATAATAATCAGTTTCCCAATGCTGCAAACAGGTTGTAACCAGCAACCGACTATGTGGATCTCACGTAACATTTCGGTAAAAATTATCGCTGAATCATGGACATATTCCTCGACCAGCGGCTCGTGTACGACACATACATCTGAAGCGTCGGATCGCACCAGCTGACATCCAAACATTGATCCTGCGCTGACCGAATATTGTTTCCGGTCTAAATACGCCGATTATCGAATAATGCCGCCGAGCGGCGCCCATGATAATCAATGGAATGTAATATTGTACGCTCCCAGATGTGACAGGTTCCGGCAGGGGCGTCGCTACCTTCTCAAAAGTGGGGGTCCACTGCCAGGGGGCGCCATACCCAGAGGCGGGCGCCGCGGTCTAGAGGAGCGCAAACCCCATGAACTTGCTGGATTTCACTCTAGGGCGAAATCTAGCAAATCCAGCAGCAGAAACATGGGCGAATGCCCGTTTTGGGGGGAATCTAGTGACGTATTTAACAATAACGTTAAGCGGGGGTAGCAGGCCGTCGGCCATCAGAGCGAGACAGTTGTTGAAAAGGGGAGCGTGTCGTCAGTTCATCTGCTGCTGTAGCCGTAGGTATGTGTGTACGTCCGACGACTGTATTTTTGCGGATGGAGAACCAACATGGTTTCAGAACCTTTCGGGGGGCCGTGGCCCCTTGCCCCCTGGATCCGCCACTGATTTCACCAGCTTAATTGTCCGGTCCTTTTCCGCATAAAAAGGTGATGTGGTTAGTCATGAATATAGATATCGACGAAACCATGAATATAGATATCGACGAAACAATAAATATAGATATTGACGAATGAAGACAATATCAAATAGGTATAAATATAGACGTAATGCAGCGGGAAATTCAATTTGGTATTAATTTTAAATCAAAAATACTGCTTTGACACACTAGTCACTAGAAAACATACACCCGCACGCTTATGCAAGGACTGCACAGTGCACATTGCACATAAATATTGGACATATTCATGACTGTCTGTGAGGTCTGAACTCAAAATTACTCGACGTAAAACAAAACATCGAGGTTTATGACAGTTTTCTGCCAAGTGCACTCAGAACCAAGCGAGACCGGAGAGCGGTCTCCGAGGTATGGAAATAGGTCTCAGAAAAGAGCCACAAGTTTGAAACCCTTTTCCAGGGTGGTTAAGCGTCTGTCTTATGGACAAGGTCGGGGGGGGAAAAAAAAGTCATCTGATGTAGTACGGGGGCAAAAATGAAAGCAAAAATAATTATATCATTCCTGTGAAACTAAGTGATAATCCTTAGAAATACTGTTCTCAAAATCACGTTAAGATTGTATTCTTCATTCACGATATCATAAGTCAGTCAGTCGGTATGTTGATCACCTAATTTGTTAAATTAGCAGTTGCCGTTTCAGCTTCTTGATTTCAAATGATTTAGTTTCACCCGGTCCTCCACTTCCCCCGACGAAGAAAATGTAGGATCATTTATCTAGAAGTAAGGTAGGCTTTTTGTCTCCCGGACCCGGAACCGGACTCAGCCCTTGTGGTATTTATCGTATGATTTTCTGACGGTCCAGAGATTTTTAGTGTTTTACCAGCGACTTTGGAAAGAATTATACTAATAAATAGTCGAAAATCGGGGCAATTCAGTATAATTTCCATCGGTATTTGGCAATGCGTCATTTATGGCGCATGTGATAGTTGGCTGAAACACTGAACTAATATATGAGATGGAACCGCAATTGGCCGAATATTGGTCTAATGACGGCAGCCATATTGGTAACAAAGAGCAGTCGGCGGTCTGTGTTAAATGATAGCGGGCGGGCACCCAGACGGACATTCTCAACAATATAATTACGACTACTAGTGTAGAGCAATATGATACCACACAATTTCCAAATTGAATGCAAAGATGATTCTAGGACTTTTTTATTTTTATTTTGTTTTTGCACGAAAACATATTTTTGCCTAGAATTATTCATCGCATTCAATTTTGAAACATTATAGTGGGTAGTCATTTTGCGCTAACGCAAGTAGTTCGCTCAATTATATTGTTTAAAAATGTCGCTGGGTGCGCCCG
Organism: Semibalanus balanoides; assembly: GCA_014673585.1. NCBI lineage: Eukaryota > Metazoa > Arthropoda > Thecostraca > Balanomorpha > Balanidae > Semibalanus > Semibalanus balanoides. The sequence continues at coordinate 540,317 of VOPJ01012219.1, forward strand.
CCTATCCTTTAACACAGGCCGCCGATGTCATGTGAATACAATATGGCGCCGTCATTAGAAAACTCGGCCAACTGGCGCGCTCAAGCGGCATAGCACCTGTGCTGGCAATCAAAATTTGGTTTGTAATACAAAGAAGTGGAATAAAATGAATCTATGCACCGAAATGATAACTTCAACACGAAAGATTTACACTCACGAAATGTACAACATTACTTGAGGATTATGGACGTGAATTTGCTTTATAATATGTAAAATGGCTCCAAGGAGTTATTAGGTTAGGTGTAGTTTTATGTGAGGATTATTTGGGTGTGGTTAGGTTTTAGGTTATCGATAAAGCTAAGATAAAAAATCGGTGGGTGCTTTTGGAGTCAAACGAGAAAGTGGTCCATTTTCGGTGATAAGCTCAGCATTTCGGTGATGGAATAATACCTCCCAAGCGAGAGTGAAGGTGATTGTTGTCCTATCAATCGCACTTACATGGATAGAAGCAATGTGCTTTTTATGAGACTTTGGGTATGTGATGTTTGTTTCATGTTGATACGGAGTATGACTTTTTTCTTGGTAAATTGCCTTATGAAATGTGAATTGGGTTATATAAATGACGCCATCAACGGCTGGTGTGATGCGACACTTATATCGCTACTACCAGTGTCGATATCCTTTAACAGGTGGCGCTGGCGACAGGCGCCATCCGAATGCTATATTTATAATTATACAGCTCAGATGGCGATACATACAAAAATTACCCCAGCTGGGCCGGGGTCATTATTGTATGTGCCACGCCTAGTCGGGGCCACCCAAAGCAATTTTACCACCCCTGCCCCTTTCGCGGCATTCATAAGATTCTCTTATGAAATCTTTTCAATGTAAGACCCATTTGGGGTTTCGAAGACTATACACTTAAAGATCTCAGAGAACCCCATAGATACCTTTCTTTCAAAAAATGCATCCGAGAACCATATATGGTGTCGAAGCTCCTTTTAACGTTCTTTGAGACCTTACCCGATTTCATAATTGGTATCCAAAACCCCATTGGAAACCTTTTATGGGTTTCATGTAAGGTTCTTTAAGAACCTTTAGCGGTAGATATATGATGCTCGTTTCGTTTTCCTTTGCGGCCAAACAACTGCGTACACAGCCCATTCATTTTATTATGAACATAACAGACGGCACAAAGTGACAAAGTAATATCAATGGATAGATACATGCATGGGATACAATACACTGGTGAATGGATAGGTAATGTGCAAGTGTTCAGAAAAGACCTGGACATTGTTGAAATTGTCATTAAAACTTGATTGAAACTACAACAGCTCCTCATCTACTAAAATAATGCAAAAAAGGTCACTTCCATTGACTTCCAAGATCAAGATCACCAAGGAAAACCAATAACGTAATCACTTCCCAAAATACCTGCAAGTTTAATTTCTTCGTTCACGTTGTTCTCCAGTCAGTAGGTATTTTCTGATGTTTCTGAGTTGACTCACTTGTAAAAACACGCAGCATAATTTAAGAACATTTGAAAAACTGTTGACACAATCACTTTGATAACCAATGGCTTTAAAGTACACCATGATAAATACTCCAAAAAAAAACAATTTTGTAAGCCACATTCCGTCCAACAGTGCTACGGCGAACGTGGTCCTAATGGGACTGAAATGAGAACTTAAGTTCTCTTTGGTGCCTGTTAAAGGTTCTTCATTACATCCGGGAACTTTCCAGATGCGGGCTCTTCCCTGAGACTCTGCCCTAGGCGTCAGCATTAAGTGAAGAGGTTTCTACCTAGAACCTTTGATATCATAATATCAATCATGGGTTTCAAAGAGTATTCATGGAACGGGGGCGAAAAAAAAGATCCAAGGAAGTCTAGTCTACGATAAGTTCTTTTAGTGAACTTTTCAGAAAACAGTTATCAGATGGTTGTCAGTGTGCACTTACGTATAGTAATGTATATGGTACACTTTGCCATTATTCCGTCGTCAATCCAAAACGTCCCAACCAATCTGCATATAGGTGGCGATAGTATTCACCATTCCACAAACTATCGGGCATCGGCATAACATATCGCTATTGTGTGTCAGCGATTCGGCTTTCAGTAAAACATTCAGTATTCAGCAAAACTGATTCAACCTCCGGCAAAAAAAAATGACTATTCAGAATAAGACTTCGTCTTTGGTTTATATCTAATTGTCCATTCAGCCATAAACCCTTTCTTGATTTTGGCATTCCTCAGAATACTTCGTCAAAGTTGAAAACACATAAACAAAACATTGGAGCATGACAAATCCGTATACGTTTGGATGTTAACATGTCGGATTCCAGGAGTGCATGGCCTGTGTTAAACGCCAGGTTGTGTACCCTATAGGTACCAACCGATGACTTGTAGGTAGCGTGGAGGATGTTTTCCGCAATGGATTACCGAGGATTCGTTAAGACTTTAAATCAAATTCTGTGCCGGGTGACATTGAGTGTATACCTTATTATAGGAAAACATACTGTTTTTTCTGATAAAATACTGTTATTTCTTGCATTTTCATATTACCTAAATCATCTATGTTCGTATACTTATTCACTCAGTAAATGTTTCTTATGCGAACCGGCGTCTGTTTCAGCTCACTTTGGCATATCTCATTTTAGCCGACAGCAGACATGACTGTTTGACATAATTGCATCTCACATCGGCGTAACACACTCCCGGGGCAAAGTGCATTCAAAATCGACAGTGCACGGTGCACTGTCGATTTTTAATGCCCTTTGCTGCGGGAATGTGTTACGGTGTGAGATGCATGTATTGCCAAACAGTATGTCTGCTGTCGTTTAAGTTTTAAATGATAAATGCCGAATTAAGCTGAACAGACGCCGATTCCCATTAAGAAAAGGTGTACATACGCCATGTGTTACTGTGTTAGTCATATGGAACGATGTCGGTGATGATGGATGATGCAACCAAACCGGTGGCGGTCACCCTTTCTTGAAGGGAATATAGCACCTTGGGAAAAGTATGTAGAATGATGGAGAAGAATGCCCTGATTACGGTCCTGGCTTTCATTTGTGCGAGAGAAAAAAAAGAAGAATTTGTTGTAATT